>PVIC010024698.1:0-25825 GCA_004025085.1 Thryonomys swinderianus
AAAGCTCCAGGAAGTTGAAAGGGAAGGTGACCATGGGCTAAACTGTGCTTCCCTCCCAAACCTGCATGTCAGGATTCTGACAGCCAATATCTCAGAATGTGTCTGTATTTGGAAATAGAGCCTTTAAAGAAATGATTTGGTTAAAATCAGTACAATCCCCATTCTAATGTAGCTAACTTCTTGACAAGAAGAGAAAATGCAGACATAGATGCACACGGAGGGAGCAGGGGACCCCCTCAAACCAAGGAGAGAGACTTCAGAGAAAGCCAGCCTTGCTGGCACCTGACTTTGGACTTCTAGCCTTTGGAACTGTGAGCAAATCACAGTTCTGTTCCTTAAGGACCCTGCCGTGGGGCTTTGTCGTGGCAGAAATCGAATTCAGGGGCTAAGACGGAGGGTTCCCAGGGGAAGCCACACCTGTATATGTGGCACCCCAGAGATCATGGTCTCGTTAATTCAGGAAGCCCAGGGATGGCACCTCACTCTCAGAAGGGGCTCAGAGGCCCTAGAGAAAGTGTGAGCGCCCCCTCAGGGATGGCGGAGGCATCTACTGATGTGCAGATGGGAGAAGAAGGGACAGGAAGGAGGAGTCCTGGGCATGCAGGGTACGGAATGGATTCTAAACTGTAGTGGCAATGATAAAAGAGCGACTGAAGAGAACAGACAAAAGGGTGGACACCAACAAGCCCATTTCCTTCCTCCTTGTTCTAACGGATCCAGATAAGTCTCTGTGACTCTGCCAGAAAGTCCTTTACCTGTTCCCACACCTGCTTTCTGTTCAAGTTCTACTCCTTCTTTAAGACCAACCCAACCCAGCACCCTCTTTTCTGCAAACCCTTCCCTGACTTCTCACATTTCATCATCATCTCTCTCTCTGAGCTGCTTTACCATTCTGTACATCCCAGGATCATGTGGCAACTGAGTCAGAGCCATGATAACCCCTGGAACACCTCTGTGACACGTGGCATGCAGCAGAGGTTTGACGCATGGACCCCACCCACCCCGGGCACAGTAGCTACTTTGGCTTGTTTGCCCAGTGAACTGTAGACAGCCACTGGACTTGACCTTGTGAATGATACAGAGCCAGGGCCATTCCTGGGTAAGCAGGGGGAGAGGTACTGGCCCAGAGAAACTAGGCCTCACCCTAGACAGGCTGACCGTACAGGAGCTCCTGAACAGCAGCCCTGAATCAAAGCACAAACCAGACAAGTTATCTGGCTCTGATTGCGAGCAACTTCCCCGGCTTCAGCCAACCTAAGTGCCACCTGGGACCTCACTGTCGACAAATGTTTTCCCCTAGAAAATGAGGACATCAGTAGACCTCGCTGGGTTGCTGCAGGGTGAATGTGATCGCAAGGACAAAATGCCCCGTGTCGGCTCTGTGGTTTGGGAGATAATCAGCACCTGGTGTTTGAGCTCGCACTTCCGGAGAGCCTCGTGCTCCATCCTGCCTGGCCCCCGGGATTGGAGCAGTGGCAGCGCTGTGCCCGAGGTCTGGACTGTATTGGAAACTGTGCCAATAGCTGTTAGAAATACATCCTCCACTCTCACAGCAGTGAAGACGGCGTGATAAGAAAGTGAAGGATGGGGGGCAGCTAATTAGGGGACAGCTGGAGACATGGTAAAGGTGGATTCACTCACTCATTCATCAGCTCTGAGGTGTCTCATTCTGTCGGTTTGACAGAGGAAGAAACACATCTCCTTGGCAAAGGGAGGGAACTTAACTGGACCGCTGACAGGGCAATTAGGGAAATGCAAACTAAAACTACATTTAAAAAACATCGTGTCCCAGAAAGAACGGCTATCATCAAAAAAATCTCATAATAACAAATAGTGGTGAGGGTCTAAGGAAAAAGGAATTTCTCTACATTGTTGTAAGAAGGTAAACTTCTACAGTCAGTATGGAAATAAGTATGGAGTTTCCTCAAAAAGCTAAAAAGAGAAATCCTCTTTGGCCCAACTATTCCCCTTCTGGATATCTTCCCCAAGTAGTTAAAGTTGTCATATTATAGGAATACAAATGCTCACAGCAGCCAATTTTTTTTTCATTTTTCAAAGTATTATTTATTTTTAGCAGCACAATTTATAATGGCTGAATTTTGGAAACAGCATATATGTCCATCAAGAGATGAATAGGTTAAGGAAATGTATTTTTACAGGATGAAGTACTATTCTATGATGAAGGAAGATGAATTTAAGGTATTTGTAGGAAAATAGATGCAACTTGCGACCATAATATGAAGTGAAATATGTCAGACACACAAGCTTAAATATTGCATGGTTTCACTTGTATGAGAAAGTGAAAATGTATATATACAAATGAAAAGCAAAATAAAAGATAGACAAATAGGAAGTAGGGAGAAAAAATGGTTACCTTTTCTTCTGCATCAAAATATTTTAAAATATGCCAGGCGTGGTGGCTCGCACCTGTAATCCCAGCACTCAGGAGGCAGAGATAGTAGGATTGCTGAGTTTGAGGCTGGCCTGGGCTACATAGTGACCTCAGAGCCAGCCTGAACTACAAAGCGAGACCCTGTCTCAAACAAACAAATAAACAAACAAACAAATAAATAAAGGAAAATATTTTAGAATATGATAATTTGCTTTATTTATGCTACTAATTTCTTTTAGTTCATCATGAAAGTTTTGTGCTATTATTTGTTTCTTCTTTGTAGGAATCTTTTGGTGGTCTCTGAGCAACTACTTTGAAAATAACAATACACAGTGTATTAATTCTGGTTAGTCTGTTTTTATCTTGTCATGGCTTTTTTCATTCAAAATAAATAAATAAAAATGTTAAAAACCTTCAGGGACACTGCAGCTGACCCTGGGCACACACGCCCTTACCCACACCTGGCTCCTCCCCTGTGATCTGTTTCACCTGGTAGCGCCAGATGGCGCCGAGCCTGGCCTTCCCTCTCATTACAGTGGGGGCAGTGGTTTGTGGCCTCACGAGCTCTTGCGGGAGTGAAGTGACCCCCACCAGGTCTGCAGCGTGGAAGCACCCATGCCACCCTCTCCAGAGCCGCCTCCATCATGACAATGGCACCTGGTCTTTGCAAAATGCTTTATTAAAGTAGCTGACATCAAATTCAGAAAGTTAGTCACAGTGTCTCCAATAGATCCTCTCCTGGGGCCAGAGACCCCCTTTCTGCCCCCCTGGCAAGACCCTGGAGATTCTACCTTGACTCACGCAATGGCACGATCCTGCCTTGGGACCACTCCACTCTGATGCCAACTGGTCACTTTAACGCATGAGCAGTTCCCAAGTGTGCTGAAATGGACAAGGGTTGGCATGGGACAGACCCACCTCTTTAATGCTATCCAGGGGCCTTGGGTGGGAATCTCGCCTGATCCTACATGAAACGGCCTTACGTCAGTGCTACACAGCTGGTTAGAGCAGAGAGGACACCACGGCACACACCCCATTCTGGTATTCTTTTCACACTGCCATGAACTGATAACTGCTTTTTCTCTTAGATGGGAGACCAGACTGGAAAGTGTACATCCTGGTGGCACCATCTGCTGGATCACCCTCCCCCAGGGTTTTCTGCACTGGACTGAGCAGTGGCTTGGACTCGGGGCCTGTCTGTGCTGCTAGGATCGTGCCGTGTGAACTGGGACAAGTTCCCTGGACCCACTGGGCCTCCGTGCTCATCTTCACTGTTGAAAGCTTCTCCAAGGCACCTGTGTACTGCAACTGGGCGACAGAAAGTGATTATCAACTTATCAAACTTCTCAGGATTATCTAACACCTCATTAGTAACTAAACCTAGGTGAGTCATTAGCTACCAGCAGACAGCTGGGCTCTGCTATAACTCTGTCTCCAGCTGTGCAGGCCTGTGAGCAGGGCCTACCTTAGGGCTGCTTTATTTTGCCAAAGAAGAGGATGGTCTTGTTATCCACAATGGCCATCAGAAAGGGCTTGTTGAATATGACCGTACTGGAATTCGGATAGGCTGATCTGAAGCTTAAGACTGTCCCTGTGCCTGAAACCGCTCTGGTCCCCGACTCGTCCACCTCCACCATGGCTTTGTGCACCATCTGTAGGAGACACCAGACATCACTGAGCTGCCGGGGGCCGGGAGAAGGCTTCCGGGGAAACAGCAAACCTTCCGCCTGTGAGCACCAATACCGAAGCATCTGTGCCAAGGAGCCACAAAATGGGAGGAAATGGAAGCCTGGACACGTTCCCTGTCCCGGGCACCATGGTCAGAGGTGCCTGATGTGTCGGTCACTGAGTTCTTGTGACAGCTGAGCGAGGCGTGACTGTCCGGTTTTATAGACATGAGAAAGGAGGTTCAGAGGGTCGAGTGTTTGTTGGCTGAGAAGGAGTTTGCCCCGCAGTCTGAGTTTTGACTGCTTGAAACTTCCTTCCCCCAAGGCATGGTAGAGGATATAACTTCCCCACTGCCACACAAACATTTGCCCCAAGGAAAATCTTAGAAAGGAAAGAAAGAGAAGGAGAGGAGAGAAACAGGATGGCAATTTTTTTTGACACAGGGTCTCGCTTTGTAGTTCAGGCTGGCCCTGAGCTCACTATGGTGCCCAGGCAAGCCTCGAACTCAGCAATCCTCCTGCCTCTGCCTCCTGAGTGCTGGGATTATAGGCGTGAGCCACCACGCCCAGCATTGTGGAGTGTGGTACTGATTGGTGGTGGGCGTGAGTCACCATGCCCAAGATCATATCATTGTATGTGGTTACTGGGATCGAACCAGGGACCTTATGTTTGCTAGGCAGGCGGCGGAACCACTGAGCTAAATCTCCAGCCCCCAGAATAGCAATTTTTGAAAGAGATGCCCAGGAGCTTCTGGACCCACCTGAGACAACCGGATATTGGGGTACTTGGAGATGCCAGACAGGTCAGCAGTGTGGGTGAAGACATCCCTGATTCCCAGCTTGGGCAGGATTTCCTCCAGGTGGTAGGAACCCTCGGTGGAGAACTTGGGAAGGTAAAGATTGAGCCGCCTAGGACAAGAAAAGAACCTTTCTCAGGCTGAGCCCTGGCTCGCTGGGCTGGTTTCCAGCCACCACCCCCCCTTGGCTTCTCATACTTGCCAACTTCTTGTCTAGGAAGGAGTCCCTTTGCCCTGGACTCGGGCTGATTGCAGAGGGGTCACCTTAGGGACCCTAGGTCCCAGGTCCCGGGACCCCATGAGAAATCTCTGGGTTTGGAGGGGGTTCATGGGCTGGTGGGTCCTTCCCTGCACCACGGTGCGGCCCCAGGGCATGGGTGATGTTGGGCTGGCCCTAGCGTGGTCTGAAGAGTACCTCATCATCATCATCTGACCCCACTTCTTCAGTGTTTTCGTGCCCAGTCTGCTCTCCACCTGCTCCATCTTGCCATCGCTGGGTAGAATGAAATAGGCGGTGGCGTTGCCTTCGTAAGGGATGCCCACCACAGTGCAGGAGAGGTCCGCGTCCAGGAGGTAGAAATACTGATCCTCATGGTTCATCATGGGCACCTGCACCTTCTTCTCTGGGGTCACGTAGAAATCCTGATCGCGAGTCGTCTTGTTGTTGAAGCCAGTCTCCCACTTAGCTACAGAGGAACACAGGGAGAGGCGAGGAGGGGAGCTGCGCGTAAGAATGAGAAATCCCCTGCTGTGGGCCGAGAGGGCAGAGGGCAGGCGGAATTATTTTCTCTTTGAAGTGGCCTCTGCTGCCCACATCCCTGAATCCCTTCGTGCCAAGGCCAGGCCCTTTCCTATCCTTCTGTCTTACAGAACAAGAAGACTGGCTTTCAGGTCTTCAGAGACCCTCGGCCCCCTGATTGTCTCCGAGCGCCAGGCATCCAAAAGACTCGCGTTGTAAAAATACACATGGCTGAGGATGCTCCCTGATCGCTCTTTTTCTTTTCCTGTTCCCAGCGCTGCGCTTCTGTCTCAGTCTGAGAAAGAAGTTTGTAAGGGCCCTGGAAACACACGCTCTCCACTGTGGGGAAGCCCTCCCCTGCGCTTCCCTTCCTAGCTGCTTCCTACAAATGCTGCTCATCAAAGCACTATAAGCTGCGGTTTCTGAATTCTTAATTCTAACGAAGGGTAGACCCTCCCCCGTGCAGCCTGCTCCACCCTGGCCGCTGTCTGTGGCCTGCTTGAGCTCCTGCCCACCCCGGATTCGTTTGCTGGTGTCCCCGCCCCCAGGGCAACGGCGTAAGGAGGTGGGGGCCTGGGGGCTGGATGGTCAGAGTGGAGCCCCACAGCGGGGCTACTGCCCCTTATAAAAAGGTCTGTCCCTAGGGCCCTTGCGTTCTCTCTCTCCGCTCGAGCGGGACGTGGCGCCTGCTGGCTGGGAATCAGCGAATTTGGCCTCCACGGTCACTGAAACTGTGGTGGAAGGTAAACTTCCCACCATCCGGAGGGTAAGAAGTACATTTCTGTCGTGAGAAGCTGCCCGGTTTCTGGTACTGTTCCCAGTGGACGGAGACCGTCTGTGACTGAAGGAACGGAGTGGGTGCCAGGGGTTTCTCTTCTCCCTGCCCTCCTTCCCCCACGCTTGCCTTCCTCTGTCTCCACCTCAGAGACCCGCACCCAGAGCCCCAAGGGGCCCAGGTCTGGAAGGAGACTCAGACGTGGGAGTGGGCACACCCAGGGGGGTACCGTGGCACACGGACTGGCCCGCCCTCACGGAGGAGCAGGGAGGAGCAGCCTTGCAGAAGAGCCAGTGCCTGTTGGGACAGCCTGGCTGAAGACAGCTCCTAGGGCACAGAGGGGCAAGAGACGGGGGCGAGGGAGGGGCTGGAGTGCCCGCTCCCTCTGCCAGGTCTGTGCTCCTGCCCCGAGGGGCATCGGTGTGTTTGGCAGGGTGGCCTCCGCAGACGCCTGCCTCCCCCAGGTAGGGCAGCCCCTCCCCAGCGGAGGACATGGTGCCTGGTTCAGTGCCAACACCGCCTGCCACAGGTGGCCCCCATGCCAGCCTTGGATGCTCACCGCTTTATTAACAGACCCTAGAAAGGGTGCGGCCTCTTCCCCCTTCAGGTGGGAGGGACACTAGAACTGTTTAATCAGAGTGCTGGAAAGAGGAAGAAAGCTCTGGTTCGAGCCCAGGAGCCTCACCTTTGAAGAAAATGTAATTCACCATCACCATGACGTCGGTGCTATCCAGGTTCTGGATGAGGCCCACGATCTTGCCCTGGGTTTTCCTGGCCAGATAGTCGTTGATCTGCTTCTGGGCCACGGCAGGGTCCCCGAAGCTGGTGGAGTAAGTGTCAGCCAGGTACACGGCCATGACGGTAAGCCGGAACACGTCATGGAGGGCCAGCCCATCGGCAATGAAGAGGGTACTCCCGAGGCTCAGCTCGAAGCCGTTTCTGTTCTGAATGAGCCTCAGCAGCACATGCCGGAAGCTGTAGTGGAACTCACCCAGTTCTTGGTGCTTGGGGTCAAAACCCAGGGCCCCCAGGATCTGCAGCTTGGTGTTGCCCTTGGTCCCCAGGGACAGAATGGCGAGCATCATGGACACACTCAGGGGGGAGAAAAAGATGTTCTGGTCAGGGGAGTTGCAAGCCAAGGCCCTGTAGAGTTCGAAGGCAAAGTCCCTGGTGCTGGGCTCCTTCGGCTCCTTCTTCCGGGCCCTGAAGCGGCGGGAGATCGCCACCTGCGTGCTGAGGAGCGCCAGGCACAGGAGCAGGAAGAGCTGCATTGCGCTGCTGCCGGACCTGAAGGGACGGCGGGAAGGTGATCTCAGACAGGGTGCGCCCAAGGGGGTAAGGCAGCCGGAGGCGCCCCACCTGGAGACTGGTCCGTGTGGCTCACAGAGGAGGCGCCACGGAGCCGGGGCGCGGGTCTGTGGCTGAGCAGGGGCTGGAGATGGAGACATGGGGCGGGGAAGGCAGAGGAGGCAGAGCGCAGCGGGGCCCTGGCCGCGCCAAGGCTCACGTTGGAGGAGCGTGGGGCGGGAGGGCTCCCGGGCTCCGCCCTGTCCACACCCCGAGGCTGCCGGCAGCGAGAGGCCGCGGCCCGCATGGCCCGACTCTGTCCCTCTGTCCGTCTGTCTCTGTCCCTGGCTCTGCGGATAAGGCGGGTTTGTGCTCCCAGCCTCCCTGGCCCCGCCCCGCTCTGTCCCCACGGCGACGGCGGCCCTGGAGTCCCTGGGACCCGTGGGCGTGTCACCTCGGTCGTCTTCCGCTGCACGGCCACCCCCTCCGGACAGCGGGAACCACGAGTGCGTCAACTCGCGCTGCAGAGGCCGCTCAGCTGCCAGCGGGTCTCAGGGAGCTGATAACGGGCGTGCTAGCGCTAGAGGGGCGGGAAGCCCGACGGCGCCTGCACGCCCGCCAGGCAGCCCGGAGCAGCTGGGCGAGCCCCCAGCAGCCTCTGCCCCTTCCTCAGCAGCGCAGGGTCTGTGAGTGCTGTGGCCACAACGCCCTGCAGTCCGAACACCTGAAAGCTAGAAGCAGGACTCCCTGGGTCTCTCGGGGACCTTTGGGGTCCTTGGGTGGGAGGCCCAGGGTTGCTCAGGCTCCCCTGGTCTGCAGACTGGGAGGACAGACACCTTGCTCCACGTGGGCCTCTCTGGATTAAGGTACTATTTAAAGGACCCACCAGACGCTCTTAAATATCACTACCTCTAATTCTCACCCAAAGTGAGTATTACTGGTCCCCTGTCCCAGGGGACGTGGAAGAGCCTGGCACCTTGCTCTCCCGCTTCCGCCCACACCACGGGCTCTGTCCCGAGGGCTCTGTCCACTCAGAGTGGACGCTGAGTGCGACAGGGAGGCGAGCTGGACACCAAGCTAGCTCTCTGCACCCCAGGGCTCCGGCCAGGCCCCCGGGAAGCCCTCCCATCACCCAGCAGGGCTTTTGGTTTTGCTTCCCCTCTGCTGTCTTTCCTCAGCCCACCCTGTCGAGGTCTGCGGACAGACAGCGCGTCTCTTGGATACAGCCCAGAGACTGGGCACACACACGCCTGCTGGTCACTTCGGTCAGTGAAGCTCGTGCCCACCTCCCCGACGCTCCCGCCTCTGCCAGGCTGCGGCTTCAGATCTGTGCAGAAGACGAGGACCCAGGACCGCTTTCTTCTCCCACTCCTCTTCCTGCGTTCCACTCATCTGAACACTGCCGAGCGGCCCGCAGCACACAGGAAGCTGCACGGCCATCTTGGGCACAGCCTCCAGCCAGGCTGCCTATTTCAGGAAAGCCGAGCACCTTGGACAGATTGGTGATCTCTAAAGGTCCCGGACTCCAGGCCAGGCGTGCCACTGTCCGCCAGGCACCTCGCTGCCATGACTCGGTTGTGGAGTATCTCCCCCTCAGGCCTGCGGACACTCGGGCCAGGGGCATCCTTTGTGCAGGGCTCTCCTGGGCATGCGGGATGTTTAGCACGGCCCCTAGGTCTGCCTGCGGATGCCAGGAGCACCAGCCCGCTGTGACGATGGCGTATGTGCCAAGAGGGCCCTGTGAGGCTGGGTGAGACCTCCTGTCCCCCTACCTCTCCCGGAAGAAAGTGGGGCTCAGCCAACCTGGGTGTGCATCCTAAAGAGGCCCCAGCTTGCTCCTGGACCCCATGGAGGTCCCTGCCGTCACTCCAGGTCTCCCCAGAACTTTTGATACCTAGAAGCCCCACATGCCAAGATCCCTCCCCTCCCGACTCCCACAGCCTTGCTCAGGGCATCCGTACTCACTCTGTCCCACCGCCGTGTGGGCGAAGCAGAGGCGCCTCTTCACGAGGCTCAGGAAGGGACAGTGGGCAGGCTGGACCGCAGCGCGTATTTGTGCCCAGCCCCGTCCTCGCCCTCGCCTGGCCCCGCCCCACCTCCCGGCAGGAGGCTCACGCCTGCGGACCAGCTCCAGGCCGAGGGCCCGAGCAGAGGCTCTGCGCGACCCCCCACGCTACAGCACGAGCCTGACAGGCATGAGGCTCCCGGGAGGCGGGAGCGCCACGCTGCCGGTCAGCACAGCTGGGCGGTGTGACCGCGTCCGGCTCCCGCTCCCCGGCCCCGTGGGAGGTGGGCCGCGAGACTCCAGCCTCCGCTTTCGCCCGTCCCACTCCTGCAGCCGGTCTCCTGCGGGGCCGGGGAGTGCGGCTGAGCCCCTCCCCACAGGCCACTCTGTGAACCGGATCAAGACAAGAGAATCAGTCTCACGGCGGCTGAGATACGGGGGTCGAGGGTCTACTCCCGACCCCACCACTAACCCCGGTGAGGCCCACAGACGGAGGGGACAATCGAGTCATATGCAGATTTAGGGAGGAAGGAGGGCTTAGGGGCCAAGGCGCTGAGCTCCAAGGCCAGTGCTCTTGGCCCAGGACAGCGCAGGAGCTAGGATCTCTAAAGGCTCAGCTGGATCGTTCCTTCCACCCCACGCTGTGCAGAGCGTTTCCGAGACGCCGGAGCAGGGCACGGGCCCAGTCTTTGCTACATTTCCAAGGTCTCCAAGCCTGTGCCCAGTGTGTGGCCGGGTCCCAGCCTGGGCGCCAGTGCAGGCGGGGTGTGGAGCGAGCCGAGCAAAGCAGGATCCGGGAAGTGACCTTCAGTGCGGCCCGCTGGCTCCTGCATTCCCACTAGGACTCTTCCCTGACCTCCCCCGTGCCAGTTATGGGGCCAGTTATGAGGCCGGAGGGTTTGCCCAGGAACGGTAAGAGCTAGTTTTCGTTGCCACTTACGTTCAAGCCCGTGCATGGTACATGCACATACGGGTTCCCTCGCAGACTTGAGCAAGATTCCCTCCCGGTGAGCAGCCCCTGTTCTCACCCTGGGCCTCGCGTCTGGCCTGTTTAATCAGAGGCAAGCAGGTTGGAAAGTCAACCTAGAGGCACCACACTTAGTGAGGGCAGAACTGGCGTCTCCAAGCTGGTCTGGCTCTTCCCAGGAAGCCCGTTAACCAGGTGAGAGTCCCCTGTGTCACTGACCAGAGGTCCCCACACTGTGCCCCTAGTTTGAAAACTGGCTACATATAATGCTCTGGGATGTGTGGGGTCGTACAGGTCACATTCTAATCCCTGGATTCTGAGCGCCACACCTGCTATGACAAGGGGGACTTTGCACGTGTGATTATGTCAAGATCGAGAGATGGGGAGACGATCCTGGGTTATCTGGGTGAGTTCTAAAAGCCTCACGGGTTCTGAGATGGAGTCAGGAGCAAGTGGGACCTAATAATGAAGGGCGGGGAGGGAACAGTGCTGGACACTGCGAGACCGACTGTCCCAGGGCCTCTAGAAGAGCCCAGAGCTTCCCATATTTAGACTGGGGCCTCATGAGACCTACTTTGGTCTCCACAAAAGACAAACTTGGGTCTTAGAAGTCAAATAGGTGACAGTTTCTTTCCCTAGCATCAGAAAGCCAATGAAGGCTCGTTAGGGGTTTCCAGGTGAAACAACCTGGGACAATGAGACCCATCGGGGTAAGGGGATCCCCTTCCCATCCCGGGGACTGTTTGCGATGCGGCCGCCCAAGGATTGAGGACATAGTATGTGTGATTTTCCAGGCAACAGTCCTAGCAACAACTTGGGAGCTGGGGCGCAGTCTGTGCAGTGCTGTGACTGTCGACTGCAGCTCACAGGGAGCCCCAGGACATGAGGACGGGGAGGGCCGAGGCTGAGGGGAGAGGCCCGGGAGGGGCCTCAGGGCGCGGTGCTGGGGGTGTCCGTTTACGAGGGCTGTGAACACAGAAATAGATGGAGATGGAGACGAGACAGAGACAGACAGACAGACAGCTAGACGGGAACATCTTGGGGTCTCTTACTCTCCTTACAAAGACACCGGTCCTCTTGGAGTAGAGTTCAAATCTTGTGACCTCATTTTACCTGACTTTCCTCCCCAAAGGCCGATCTCTGGATCAGTCACACCCTGAATGACGGTGTATGTGAGTTTGGGAGGACACAATAAGTGCACAGAGTGGGCCAGGGGCCAGGACAGGCCCTCTGGCCCACAGAGGGGACAGATGAGGGAACCACACTATCCTCGAGCCCTCGTATGGTTTGGAAGACGCACTCCTCTGCCTGACTCAGCCGTCCAGCATCGGGGGCTGACTGATACCAGCTGAGGGGCCGACGGAGACTGGATGCTGCTTGCGGTGAGTAGCAAGCTGAAAACCACCCTGACTTTTTTTTTTTTTTGAGACAGGGTCTCGCTTTGTAGTGCAGGCTGGCTCTGAGCTCACTATGTAGCCCAGGCAAGCCTGGAACTCAGCAATCCTCCTGCCTCTGCCTCCCGAGTGCTGGGATGACAGGCGTGAGCCACCACGCCCAGCACTGTGGTCTGTGGTATTGATGGCTGGTGGGCATGAGTCTCCACGCCCAGCACTGTATGTGGTCACCGGGGATCGAACTCAGGACCTTGCGCTTGCGAGGCAGGCGCCAGAACCACTGAGCTAACCCTCCGGCTCCATCCTGACTTTTTAGAGTGAGAAATTTCCCGAGATCTGGGACCCTCAGAGATAAAACTGGACAAGGTGTGAAGTGCGCCCCTACCTCACAGGCCCTCACTTTGCCTTTGCGATCAGCCTCCACTCCTGACTGAGGCCGAGAGTCTTAGCCACACCCTGTTTCCCCCTCTTCTCTTTTCAGTCTGGGGGGGGTGGTCAGCCCTGCCTTCACTATCTGCTATCAGACTGCTGTTGGCCGCTGTGCTGGCCTCTGTCCACCACCTGCCTGCCTGCCTGGGTCAGTACATACTGCTTTTCCTTCCTTCTGTTCTTTTCCCAGCCTTCCACCTTCCAACCTATCCAACCATCTTCTACGCTTCTATACATCCAGCCAGGCTTCCACCTGTCCTGCATCTATCACCTGTGATCCAGCCAGTCATTCATCTTCCCACCTTTCCACCCATTCCTTCATTCACTCTTCCACGCATCCATCCTTTCCTCATTCCCATCCAATCTTAATATTGACCAAGCACTGGCCAACTCCCTGCAATGATTCCTGGCCTGCAGAAGAGAGAGGATTTTTATCTAAAGGGATAAGTGAATGCACCAACCCTGTTGCTCTAACATATCTCCACGGTAAAACACAGAATGAGGAAGGGTCCGACCTCTGGGGGCTGGAGAGAGGAATGGCGGCCCCGAGGGCAGCAAAGGCTGCATTGCAGTCCAGGCACTTGTGGGTTTCAAGGCGTCACAGCAGAACATGGCAGAAATACAGCAGAAGAAAAAGGAGGAAAGACCCAATAGGCTACATCAGGTCCTTGCATCCTTAGAGGTCCTGTTGGGGTGGAGGAAAGGTAGACATCACTCTGAGTGCAATGGAAAGGGCCAGGGAGATTGCAGACAGACCTCTTTGGTCAACCCCTCCATGATCCCAAGGGGTAGTCCGGAGAGAGTTATACTTCTCTGGTTCTCCAGGTGGGGGCGCTGCACAGCACTCTGCTGCAGGGGTTTGCTAGAAGGAGGCCTGGGAGGGAGGGAGATTGGGCTGCTATTAGGAAAGGCAGGTATGAGAGCAAATTGAGATGCTGACAGAACCACACCTTCCGTGACGCTGGGCACCCTAGAAGAGGTAACCGCTTTGCTGGGAGCTCCAAGGAGCTGCTGGCTTTGGCTGGTCCTCTGCTGTATCACCCGGTCCGGTTCAGCAGCTGGCCTGGGCTGACTTCTGTCTTGACTTGCTTTGGTTTTCCACCCATTTCCACAGGTTGGAGCCTCTAAGCCAGGTCCAGTGTGGCACACATGTGTACCCCCCTTTGTGCTAGGCTGGCAACTGGCTTGGAAAGGACCAGGCTTTGGCTAGCCAGCAGGTGGCAGACAGGCACTTTCATGGCCTTTGTAGGTGCTGCTTTTGCTGCTGGATTTCTTCCTTGGAGAATGAAAGGGTGCTGGGACAGAGGGAGGCCTTAAAGCTATATTATGTTTCTCAGCCAAAGGCAATGTTTTTGTCCCCTGGGGGCATTTCCCAGTGTTCACACTGGGGAGACATGCTGTGACATCTGTTAAAATAATACCAGGTATGCCGCTGAATGTCCTAGAATGCACCGAACAGCCGTACATGGCAAAGAAATTGTCCAACCCTAGATGTAGCAGCCCCCAGGTTTGGGAATCCTGGTTTGTGGACAGGTGAACTGAGGGCACAGGGACAGTGTCACTGTGTGCTGGCCTCCACTGTGAGGTAGTGATAGTCTTGTGACTTATTCTTGGAAAAAGACAAAGCCTTGTGAATCTTGTGTGAGAACAAGATGTTACAAACTTTCTTCACAGGTCATAGTTGCCAATTTTGTCTGTACCAGGGACAAGGAGTTACAGCTACAAGGGAGGTGGACTGACCGAGGGAGGAAACTTCCCAGAGCTGGAAAAATTTGTTGCCCTTTAAGTCTTGCTTTATTCCCCCCTTTGATATTGTCTATAACAAGTTTTAATAGAGCACCATTATCATTATCATCTAACACATAAGGGGAAGCTCCCTGCTGGATGGAGGAGAATCATGACAAAAAGGAAAAGAGACTAGGGCTGGGGATTTAGCTCAAGTGGTACCACACCAACCTTGGATGCACAAGGGCCCAAGTTCGATCCCCTGTACCACAAAAAAAAAAAAAAAGAAAGAAAGAAAAGAAAACAGACTTATGCTGTCGCAACTTTCTGTTACTCTTTAAGCTTTGGCTGAACATGGATTGGTTAGCTGCCAGAATGACTAGAGCAGGGCTGCTGTCTTCAAGGTCAGCCTGATCATCATAGCATCAGCAAGTTTGAATGGTTTGGGTCCTGCTGGCTGGTCCACTTGTCCACTGGTTTTGGTCAACTGTGGTGGATCCAGGGCACAGCTGCTATAACCTTAACAGCAGTGAGGGTGGACAAAACTAGTGTATGAGGCCCTTCCCATATGGGTTCCAGGGAGGTTGGATTCCACTTCTTGACCCAAAGTCCCCATGTTTGAATGGGTGTACCGGGTCTAGCAGGCTTATGATCGTTCTCTCTTGTAACAAGCTATGGACATCTTGCAGAGCTACTCCTAAAGCTTGTTTTGCACCCTTAGGATCAGTTCTCCTAGTTCTCTGAGATTGCCCTTAGATTGACCCATGATTCGAGGTGGCTGGGCAAACAAGATCGTATAAGGGCCAGGCTTGGTGGCTCAAGCCTGTAATCCCAGCACTCAGGAGGCAGAGGCAGGAGGATTGCTGAGTTCAAGGCTCGCCTGGGCTACGTAGTGAGCTCAGGGCCAGCCTGAACTACAAAGCGAGACCCTGTCTCAAAAAAAAAAAAAAAAAAAAGATCGCATAAGGGGAATGAATACTCAGTTTATTTGCTGGAAGTGAACCTGGCACAGAGGAAGATTGTGAATAAGACTTGATCCCATCTCTAATGTTTTTTTTGGGGTAGCCTCCCTGCATACTGGTACCACTGGAAAGACAAACTCATTCTGGCAACCAGTAAGGCCTTAGTATTTTCTTTTAGGCTGCAGCAGGGAAGCAGAGCAGAGCAGGTAGTCTAAGAAATGGAAGGGCCCCCCAGGCAGGAGGAGCAGATGGAGGTCAGGCTTTTGCTGAAAGCCAGCTTCCTGGAAATGCCCCGGAATTAAAGCTCCATCAACGAAAAGGGAAACAGAATTCAAGAGACTATGTGCATACAACATTTCTTTAGAAACAGCTGGGCAGGACAGAGAGCAAAGCGAATCAAAGTTTCCCAAGAGATGTCAGGAAAATCTGTTTTCCACCATAGTCACTTAGAGGCAAAGTGGAGTCCATCTTCCAAAGAAACCCTTGCTGGACCAGGGTGGAAGATACAGAAACTGACATGTTTCCCTGGAAGATTAGGGATGCAGCCTCTGGAAGGCTGTCAAAGGTGGCGCTCACGTGGCCACATCAGCACCCTCTGCTGCCCCTGCCCCATCACCATCAACATCACCACCACCACCACCACCACCCTCACCACCACCACCAACACCATCATCATCACTACCACCACCATCACCATCACCATCACCACCATCATCACCAACATCACCATCACTATCATCACCATCACTATCATCAGCATCACCACCATGATCATCAGCATCACTACTATGATCATCAGCATCACCACCATGATCATCAGCATCAACACCATCAGCAGCAGCATCACCACCATCAGCAGCAGCATCACCACCATGATCATCAGCATCACCACCATCAGCAGCAGCATCACCACCATCATCAGCAGCATCACCACCATCAGCAGCAGCATCACCACCATGATCATCAGCATCACCACCATCACCACCATCAGCAGCAGCAGCACCACTATCATCAGCAGCATCGTCACCATCATCATCACCATCACCATCACCACCACCATCATCACTACCAGCACCTGGAAGAAGTGATATCTAAAGGAGATTTTGAAACTGGATAACATTTCTCAGGTGAACAAAAAGTAAGTATTACAAGCTCAAAGCCCTGAATGCATAAATGACAAGAAGGACTTGTTGGAGATAAAGGACCAAAGATTTTGGCAGTTCTGGAGAGTGAAGGTAGGAGAAGAGGCTGAACAGGTAGATGGCTAAGGGAACTAGAAGTGGTAGATGTTTACACTACATTTCTTACTGTTGCTATTTAATAAACTTGGATTTCCTGGGATAGGCAGCAAGTTTCGGTGAGGGAAATACTTACTCATCAACCTATTCAATAGATATTTATTAGTTCCTCTATATGTGAGGGTTACAGGCAAGAATAAACCCACAAAATCTGTTTAAATGATTTCATTAATCTTCACAATTAATCCAGGAGGGTATACGTGTCTATCCATCTTGTTGTTATTGGGGAAAATGACCTCCAAGCCTTAAACCCAACATTCACATGATTATTCTTTGTTAGAGCCCCATAGGGGTCCATGAAGTCCATTTTCAGCAAAAACTGGAGGTTGAAGAGAGCTTAAATATTCTGTTTAGATGCACACAGCTGGCCTGTATCTGAGATGAATGCTTAGTGCTGTAACTTCAGACCTGGAGCATCAGCAGAGTCAGGAGCACTGGGATATTTTTGACATTGAACTTGGTGTGCTTGCTTGAGGACTCTGCTTGCAGCCTCCTCTCTTTTCTCCCCTGCTTAAGTGCACTGACAATATTCTCTCTTGCCAGGATTTTCCTGTCTCCCCTGAGAACCTCACTGGCTGAGCTTCACTGCCCCTGAGCCTTGCCAGCCAAGGGAAGATTGAAGGTGTAGGTCTTGGTGGCAGAAAGGGCAAGATACAAACTTCAGAAGATGGTGGGGGTGAAGGTCCCCATCAGGTATGTCAATGGGCAAAGAGAGGATCACGTGCCATGGGACTGTCTATCCCAGATCATTCCAGGGAAAGGGTGGCCACTGGCACAGAAGGCAATGTCCAGATCTCTGAGGTTGATTTGTGTCGTCATCATGAGTCAGGTGTAGCTCCTTCACTCCTAGGGCTCTTTCCTAGGATTTTCCATGCTCAGGGATGGGGAGGAACGCCAGCACCTTCCAGGGCCGTGCTGTCATCAGTTCAGAGTGAGAGCCAGGGGCTGCTCTCTCTTGCGCTCGGCTGACCAGCACCAGCTCCCAGTCACCCACCCAGCCTAGGCTGCGGCCAGCCACAACTTCTCAGTGCTCCCATCCTTGGGCACCTGAGCCTGGCAGGAACTACTCTTCCCCCTCTGGCTGCCATGTGGAAGCCCAGCCCACACCAGGGAGGGAGAACAGGCCACCCTTAGTGGTGAGATAGTTCAGGTGAGGCAGATGGATGGTTCTGGAAGCATCAGAGCCCACTAATCCCAGGTGGAACCCGCAGATCACCAAGGCCTAGGCCGCTGGAGAAAGAGGCTCCCCTGTGAGCCCCCCAGAGCCAGCCTTCTCTCCCAATGCTCCACCTGCCCTAAATCCTGCATAAGGAGTACACAGGCAGATCAAGACTACTGACCCCAAGGCAGTGTGGCCTTCCCTTGCTGTGCTGCCCACCACCCAGCAGTACCCCTAGGCTGTGGACAGAGGGGTGGACCCAGACTTGATGTAGATCCCACATCCCAGGGGCTGGGTCTACCCCAGGCCCTGAATGTGGGAGCCCAGCAAAGACCAGCAACATGGAAATGGGCAGGCAAGGGCAGGCCAGAAGAGGGCCTGGGGGCATGGTACACACCTGGGAGGCTGAGGCCAGGGCATTGCAAGTTTGAGCTCAGCCTGGGCAACTTAGCAAGATCATGTCTCCAAATAAGAAAAGAAAACAGGGCTGAGGTTGCAGCTCAGTGTGAAGGCCATGGTTCAGTGCCTAGTACCACACCGACACAAGTACACGCACACGCATGCACAGAGTACAGGGGATGTGACAAGGGGAACTTGGGCCCCCTTAGAGTCGAGGAGAACCCCCCTGAGGTCACAGTGGGGCAGGGCGAGAGAAGTCCCGCTCCACACCTCACATGCTGCCCCTGCTGTCCATTTGGGATGACAGGGTATATAATAAATATTTTAGGAAAATACAGCCCGGAACTGGGCATGGCTGCTGTGCCTGGGAGAAAGGAGAACAAGAGGGAGGAAAAGGAGGGCGGGAAAGGGGAAGAGAGGAAGAAGGGAGGAAGGTGGGGCAGGAAGAGAGTGCAACACCAGCCCCGGCCAGCAGGCGGCGCTCAGGAAGCAGCCTGGCCTCTCCCATAGAGGGCACTGAACCGGCTCCTCTCAGGCCCTCGTGGCTATCATGGCATCGGGGCCCGGAGTGGGAACACCGGCAGACTTTAGCAGCCATGGCGAGGTAGCTTTTGTGTTTGAACCGGCAGTAGCCTAAAGAGGTCCTGGAGCTGGAGCATGAGGTTGAGACTAGATTTCAGACCCGATGTGGGAGAGTCTTGGGTGGAAAGGCTCCTCTGGTGGGCGAGAGGGAGCCGCTGAACAGAGGATGGTGAGATCAGCTGCCTTCTGAAAAGCTCCTCTTCGTGATAATACAAAAACTAAACCGCACAGGGCAGGAGCAGGACATGTGGGCAGGAGCACTTGACTGCGACTGAGCCGCCCCTCCGGAAGGGGGTGGGGCCGGGGCGGGACCGTCCTCTGCTCCCCACCACCTTCTCCCGGAAGCCCTTCCGCAGAGACGCTCCGGCTCCCTGATCCCTCAGCACAGTTGGCTCTTTCTGTTCACAACTCGTTGCTGCTGCTTGGCCCTCTGCCTCCCCCCGCAGGAGCATGTACATAATTTACGCATCACATAGGCCTAGCACAACCCGCCTGGACATTGCTGTCCCTGCCCTTGCTGTCCCCAGGCCATGACCGCTATAGCCTGAGCAGACCCGGCCCTGAAGCAGGAAACTCCTTTGCCCTGGCTACCGAGTCTCCTCAGCCCGTGGAATCTTGACCTCACCCAGCCACCGTCCTGCCCTGACTTCCAGCCTGACCCTTCTCCACTTCTGCAGCCCCACCGCACGGGCCAGGCTCCACCCGTGTTTGCCTAGCTGCCACAGAAGCCCTAATCCTGACAGCCACAGGCTCCGAACTCCACCACCTGACTGTCTCTGGCCACCAGTGTCCGTCACCTGGGACTCCCTCCGCCCTGGAGTTCCTGACAGGCCTGCGCACACCTACACAGGCCTAGTCAGGTTCCTTGAGTGGACCTGCTGGCTCAGAGGACATCTGGGCCAGTCCCTGGACGCCCTGAGGTCCCCGTGTCCTGGGGCCCCTTCCCCTTCGCACCGAGCTCTACCAGCCCGTTGTCCACCTCCTCCTGTCATGACCTGGGTGTGAGTCACACGCCAGGCCACGGTGAGGTGCTGCCTGTGGGCCCTGGCGTCCAGCTGTGCCCACAGCCTGTGCCACAGGCCTCCCTCCTGGCTCGAGGCCACCAGCCTGTACCGGGCAGGAGCTGGCTGGGGTTGGGCGGTGGGAAGGGTGTGGCTGCTGAAGTGGCCGTCTCTTTGGAAATGCTCTCCTTTCTGTGGCTCCACTCTTTTGGAGTTGCTGCCAAAACAAGCAACTCTGTCATCTGTGTCATCCTAAAATAATAATTAAAATTATGGGATTATATGAACAATGATAATGACAATAATGGGACAGTGGTATCAGCTGTCATGGAATGCTCGCCTCGCCTCGCCTCTCTGCAGTCAGGACATGAATACTACAGCGGCCACGCTGCCAGCAAGCTGCTGAGGCAGAGTCGTGGCAGGAGACGGGCCTGCCCGGGGGTGTCCCGCTTCAGGCCCACACTTCCCCAGGCCCTGGTCCCCGGGGACCCCCAGGACAGCCTCCTCTGAGGAGAAAGACCACCCCGGTCCGGAGGCGTGACAGAGGGAAGCTGCTGTCTGCGGCCCCCACGGACCGGGGCTCTCCGGAAACCGGGAGCCGCCTGGAGATGTTGGCTTTCACTCTAACAGCACTCCCGCAAGCTGAGCGCCCAGGAATTCTTGTTTTAAAAGTTCACCCGAAGGAAAGGAAGGAAAGCTACTGCTCCGACCCCTGAGGACCCTTCGAAGACCCCAAATCCCACAGCAGCCTGTGCACGGCGGTTGTGGTTTGGTCCACCCTTTCAAGCCACTGGTCTAACCTGTGAGATTTCTCAAGCGTTTCCCTAATCCCCACGAGTGAGGAAATTAAGATTCCAAGAGATGGAGTAACCTGAAGAGAGTTTCTGAGCCAGGGAAGAGAAGACACAGAGCCTGGTCCGACTTTCCGACTCCAGATGAAGTTGTCCGGCCCCCACCCTCCCATGGCCTAAGGGGTCCCCTAGGTGGGCGCTAAGAACAGCGCAGGCACGCAGGCACGTTCACACACCTGCGGGAACAAGTAAAACCAGCCCAAACTCCGTTGTTTCCTGGGACAAGTAGCCGGGATGGAGGGAGACCGGCGAACCTGAGAGACCTTAACTGCAGTTCCTGAGTCTGAGTGAACAAGCCAGGGGGCGCCAGCCACTCGGACCTCTGTCGAGGGAGACGAACGCCCCCGGCCTTCCAAGTTTCCACCTGATTCTGCGCCTCTGCTTTTCACGCTCATCGCCTGGTGGTCAGGTGGGAGCTGCTAGCTGATCCTACAGGCCCGGGCCTCTCCATTCTCCCCCCACGTCCTCAAGGTCCTGGCTCCGGGCTGAGCCTGTCGCGGGGTGAAGCCACCGCGCGCTGCCGTCCGGAGCACTCAGAGCTGGACTTGGCCGCCTCACGGCCCTGCAGCGCACAGCCACCCCGACGGGCGCTCCTTCCATGCTGACCGCGTCCCTCACAGGTCCCGGATGCTGCTCCTGCTGTCCGCCGGGTGGTTCCTGCTCTGTCCCTTGTGAGGGGCGCGGCCAGGCGCACACACACTCGAGAGGTGGAAGGAAAGTGAGTCAGTGAGACGGACGTGACTCGGAGGAGCAGGATCAGCTCACCATCCAAATCTCGTTATTACTATTATCGTGGCGTGGTGATTACTAATATTTTAGTTTACTTCCTTCAGATCTCCCATGGCGCTCAGCAGCATTGCTAAGCCTTGGAGAAGTGGGCAAGTGGGCATTCATGAGGCCCGGGGCCTTGACGACAGGAGAGTCCAACCGAAGGTGAGTGGCTGGGCCAGCGCCTGGCCGTGGAACCTCTCTGCTCTTCCCTAGCAGACACCAGGAGCCCCCCGCGCTGCCGCCCGTTTCCAGGCAGGACGACCATCCATCTTTGCTCCGGGCAGATGTTTCCACTGAAGTCCAGCGAGCAGAAGTGAGTAGAAATCAGCCTGCTGTCGGCACAGGTGCTGGCTCCCACCTGGCTGCTCCAGGGTACGGGGAAGAAAGGAGCTCAGGCCGACCCGACCGCCGGCTGTCTCACTGCCTGACACGCTGTGGACCTGGCATCTGGGCTTCAGCTCAAGCTCTGCCACTTTCAAAGGAAGCAGAAGAGGAGGAGGGGAAGGCCGGGGAGGGGAAGGCCTAGAGGTGGAGAGCGCCAGGGAGTGGCGGCCCCTGCACCCACCAGGCTGCACGATCCGCCCACAGGTTCTGCACCAACTGGTCATGGTGTTTCAGGGGGCACTGGGGACCACCCCAGCTTTTCCTCAACTTCCCCCAAGCTTTCTCCACCAATGGCAAACACATTGAAGTTTTTCTTCTGGGTTGAGATAGTCTTAAAAAGGTTTAACATTGGCTTAAAGCCATGTAGTGTTCCCTAGATTACTCACTGTCCCAAACTCCAGTTTTCTGATCCGTGTGGGAAGACGATACTCCCTCCTTCACAGAGTGCTACAAACTGAGTTTGCATGTCTGCATACCTGTGCCAGGATAAGCTTGTCTGCGGTGAAAATCACAGGGGTGGTCTTATCTCGAAGAGTAATAAAACATTAGACACTCTTATTTTGCAACACGTGATTTAAATTTTCCTCCCACATTATTTTTGTGCAGTGTGTCTTCTGTGACCTCAGAACCTCGCCTGGGCTAGAATAACATTTAGCCCAGTCTCGGGTCTTTGTTACTTTCCTGTGAATTGACGGGCAGCATGCCTTCCGAGAGCTCAGGCCCCTCGAGCAGCCACAGATCCAAGAGCGCCCAGGTGGTAAACAGGACCAGGCGAGGGTTGGCTTCCCCAGTCAGTTGGTGCACCATGGGTCTCTACTAGACCCAGGCCTGGGCCCGGGGGCCTCCCGGAGCTTCAGGGCGGGGAGGGCACCGGCTGCCTGCCTTTGGCCTTCACCTCAAGGGTGGGGCCAGGCAATGTAAACATGTGTGCCAGGCGGCTGGTATCGACGGCCGTGCCAGGGCACCCACACCAACTCCTCCCCTGTGGCTGGGCAGGAATGTCGGGTGGATGAGTCTATGCAGTCATGGCGACCATGGGGCCGTGGAACCCTGGGAGGCTGTCAGCCTGGAGCCGGGGTGGGGGGCCCTCTCTTCTCCCTGTGCGGTTTCTTTGAGGCAGGTACTTGGGTCCTACAAACCAGGCCCCGCTGGTGGATCTGCAGGGCACTCATGTGTACCCCGGCAGCGCTCAGTGCATGTGGGTCGGTGGGAGAGGGCTGGCAGCTCTTCGTGTGCCATCCCCAGCCAGGCTGACAGGGACGGTGGAGGTGGCGGAGGTTGGGCTGGCAGACAGGGTTGAAGCCCCTCCAGTGTCCAGAAGAGCCTCATGGAGCTGGGGGCTGCAGGGCCAGGTGAGGAAGAGCAGAGAGACCAAAGTGGGGGTCTAGGGCGATGAGCCGAGGGGAAGGAGGGCCAAGGAGGGCCGCCCAAGGGGAGCGAGCATGCGAGTGTGTGTGTGTCTGTCTGTCTTCGGAGAAAGGTCCAGGACTGAGGTGGTCGCTCAGACAGACAGACGGCCTGTGTCAGCTGAGGCCTGGTGTTGGGGCTGGAGGGCCAGGCCAGGCAGAGTGATGAGAGCCAGGGCTGGCTTCTGAGTTGCCGTGGCTTCTGCTTCCCTCTGTGGCCTTCAGAGTTGATGACAGAGCAAGAGATGCAGAAACCAGAGGTCCTGATCCCTGGGTCCCGGTCTGTTAATTGTGTGGTTATCGAGCACTCAGTATTCTCATTATCAAAATGGGTCTGGCAGCACAGATTCGCAGAGTCGATGCGAAACACACGTCCTACCCATCAGTAACATATCTACTAATAAAGCACATGAATAGGCTCTGTTCTCCGGACATGAAGAGCAAATAAAACACAGAGGATGAGGTGAAGAGGAAAGGCAAAGCTGGCACCTCAGGAGGTTCGATGCATGTTGCCCTATGTTTTCACTGTTGCCTGTTGAGGAGCACACGCGTGTTTTTCCTGATGTCTGAGAACTCTCAGTGGCTAAGAGCTTTCACACTCTGTCTCACACATGTTCTGATTTGTGATTTTTCCTTATTTTGTATTGCTATGCAATTTTAAGATGTTACATAAGAACGACAGCTTTCTTCCACGGTTTCTGTCTTGGGTATTGTACCTGGGATGTTCTTTCTCACTCTAACATCAAGATTCCCTCGGATTCTTAACATTCTTTCCAAATTTTGTTTCTAAAATCACTTGGTTATTTTCTAGTAACAGTTACAGAATTTTTCACCTTTTCTCCATTGGCTTAAAAAAATGCCATGTTGGATATGATTATATTTTATTGCTGACAAACACTTCCTGATTTTTTAATGACATTCTTACTGTCACAGTCACCACCCTGCAAAGGGCCCCTATGCTGTGCCAGATCCAAAATGGCTTCCTTTCCCATAATGCCAATGGGCAGCCCATCGGTAAACTCCCTAATCTGCCAGCCAAGGCAAGCCAATCCCGATCCACCACAATGTTCCCCCAACTTCCAAGTCCCCAGAAAAACCCCACTGTATTTCCCAATGCCCCCTCTTGGCATTGTTTGAGATAGCCCAGCAGCTTTCACCTTAAAGCTTTGTGATGAGTGTTCCTGGTTCTGGTTCGTTTTTTTTTTTCTTTCATTTTTGTTGCTGAAATCTGGGGAGGGTACAGTCAGAACCAGCAACAATCCTCTGCTGTCCAGTGTCAGCTGGGGTTCTGGCTGTCCTTCCCAAACCTGCTGGTCAAACACCTGCCCAGGGGCCTCATCCTTGCTGTTGCTGATTCTCCGCCCCACATTGGGCACTGATTTTCTGCAAATAAAAAATTCACCTCCCACTCCCAGGTCCTCTGCCATCCTAACCTTGGTCACTCCTCAAAACTCCTATCACCAGCTCAGATGAACCCTGTGGGCCATGGCCAGGACTGCTGGCCTTGAGGGATGCCCCACAAGCCCAGCTCCTACCCTCTCTCTCCCAGAGGACTGGCAAAGGAGACAAGCACGCTCCTCCTTTTGCCTTCCTCCCTCCTCTCCTGGCCTCCCCCCAACATGGGAGCTCCTCAGTCTAAACCCTCTCACACCACACCACGGGGATCCCTACTGGCTAAACTCAAAACCCTTGGGGTGGCCCCAGACATCAAGCCTAGGCATCTCATCTCTTTACTGCAATCAAGTTTGGCTACAATGTAAATTAGACAATGACTCTTACTGGCTGAAAAATGGTACATTTGATTCCAACATTTCGAAAGATCTGGATAACTTTCGTCACCGCAGTGGCAAATGGTCTGAGGCCCCCTCCGTGCAGGCTTTCTTGTCTCTGCTCTCACCTTCTCTGTCAAACTTGTTCCCGCTCACAGATCCTCTTGGCACATGCCATGTGCACTCCTGACCCCCGCCCGGAAAATGACACTACTTCCTCTGACCTGGCGGACCACCCTGCCCCTGCCTCTCTCCCATCTTAGAACCCCGCTTCCTCTTCAGCGCTGTCTGCCCCTCTTCTTTATCATGCTCCCCAACGCTCCAGCTTGTCGCACCCTAAACTGCCCAACCCTCCTCATACCCCACCTCATACCCATTCCACCGCCCAGTGTGCCACACCCTATGCAACCCAGCCCTCCTGTCCACCCCATACCCATCCTCGGTACCCCACCCTCTCCCTCCCTCCCCAGCCCCTGTTACTCAGATGCCCTTATGTAAGGTCGAGGATCCTGAAGGGACTGTTGGAATTGTCTTTCTCTCTCTCTGATCTCTCCCACATTCAAAAATGCCTCGTACCTTTTCTCTTCCAGGCCCAACACATTCATTAAGGTGTTCAGATATCCCACTCAATCCTATGGTCTCACCAGGCATGATATTTATATCCTTCTAAACTCTACCTATCTCCCTAAGGACAAGGAGAAAGAATGGGTGGCGGTCCAAGCGGCAGCAGATGAGTATCACCCTGCCAACAGGGCTAAACCCTCGGGAGCACGGGCTGTTCCCTGAAAAGAGCCCTTGTGGGACTATCATGTGGGGACATCCCAACCGACAGCAATGAGACCATACAATCCTGTGCCTTAAAAAACAGTCCACAGGGCCGGAGGGTTAGCTCAGTGGTTCTGGCGCCTGCCTCGCAAGCGTAAGGACCTGAGTTCGATCCCCGGTTACCACATATAATGCTGGGCATGGTGGCTCATGCCTGTAATCCCAGCACTCGGGAGGCAGAGACGGGAGGATTGCTGAGTTCGCGGTGGCTTGCCTGGGCACCATAGTGAGCTCAGGGCCA
>PVIC010024699.1:0-25868 GCA_004025085.1 Thryonomys swinderianus
AGTCCTATAGTTTTCAGAGTAGAAGTCTTTAACTTCCTATGTTAGGTTGATTCCTAGATATTTCATTTTTCTGGGTGCTACTGTGAAAGGGATTGACTCTGCAATTTCTCTTTCAGTGAGTCTATTGTTTGTGTAGACAAAGGCTGTTGATTTTTGGTCATTGACCCTGTATCCAGCAACACTACCAAATTTGGTAATTAAGTCTAGCAGTCTTTATGGTTGAGTTTTTAGGATCCTTTAGATAGAGTATCATATCATCAGCAAATAATGACAGTTTAACTTATTCCTTTCCTATCTTTATTCCTTTTATATCTATGTCCTGCCTGATTGCTATGGCTAATGTTTCCAGTACTATATTGAACAAAAGTGGAGACAACAGACATCCTTGTCTTGTTCCTGATCTTAGTGTAAAAGGTTTCAGTTTTTGCCCATTAAGTATGATGCAGGCTGTTAGTTTCTCATAAGTAGCTTGTATTAAATTGAGATAAAGTCCATCAATTCCAATTCTCTGTAGGGTTTTGATCATAAATGGGTGTTGGATTTTGTCAAATGTTTTTTCTGCATCTATTGAGATAATCATATGATTTTTGTCCTTGAGTTTGTTAATATAGTGTATTACATTGATTGATTTACATATGTTAAACCAGCCTTGCATCCCTGGAATAAATCCGACTTGATCCAGGGTGTATGATTTTCTTGATAACTCTCTGTATTCTGTTTGCAAGTATCTTATTGAGGATTTTTGTGTCAATGTTCATTTTCTTGTAGCTTTCTTTTTTGGTGGGATCTTTCGTTGCCTTTGGAATCAAGGTTATGGTTGCTTCAAGGAATGATTTGGGGAGTACTGCTTCCTTTTCAACTTCATTAAAGAGATTGGGAAGTACTGGTATTAACTCTTCTTTAAAAGTTTTGTAGAATTCAGCAGTGAAGCCATCAGGACCAGGGCTTTTCTTTGTTTGTAGGTTTTGTATTACATTTTTAATTTCCCAGATTGATATCAGGTTGTTTAACATTTTTATATCCTCTTCATTCAGCTTTGGAAGTTCATATGTGTCTAGAAATCTATCCATTTCTTGTAGATTTTCCATCTTCTTGGAGTATAGATTTTCAAAGTATATGTTTATTGTCCTTTGGACTTCCTCTGGATCTGTGCTGATTTCTCCATTTTCATTCCTTATAGCATGGATTTGAACCTTTTCCTTCCTTTGTTTGATAAGGTTGGCTAAGGGTCTGTCGATCTTATTTATCCTTTAAAAGAACCAACTCTGATTCATTGATGGCTTATACTGTTCTCTTTGTCTCCATTGCCTTAATTTCTGCTTTGATCCTTATAATTTCCTCTCCAGTATGTGCTTTGTGTTTGTTTTGATCCTCTTTTTCTAATTGTCTGAGGTTCATCATTAGACTGTTTATTTCAGTTTGCTCCTTTTTCTGAGTGTAGGGATTCACTGGTATGAATTTCCCTCACAGAACTTCTTTCACTGTGTCCCATAAATTCCTGTATGTTGTGCTGGGGTTGTCTTTTAGTTGTAGAAACTTTTTAATTTCTTCTTTAATTTCTTTTGTGGCCTATTGGTTGGTTAAAAGAGTGTTGTTCAATTTCCATATGTTTGTGTTGATCTTGGAATTTCTTCTGCTATTCAGCTCCAGTTTCAAAGCATTATAGTCTGATAGTATGCAGGGGATAACTTTGATTCCTTTGCATTTATTTAAGCTTGTTCTATGGACTAGAAGGAGATCTATTTTGGAGAGTGATCCATGAGCAGCTGAGAGGAAGGTAAATTGTCGCTTTGAAGGGTGAAAAATTCTGTAGGCATCTAATAAGCCCATTTGCTCAAAAGTTTGATTTAGCTCAAGTATTTCCTTATTGATTCTTTGTCCAGTTGAGCTGTCAATTTGTGACAGTGGAGCATTAAAGTCCCCTACTACTATTTTATTCCTGGTTAATTTGCTTTTCATGTCCAGTAATGTTTGTTTTATATAGTTGGGTGCATTAGAGTTTAGTGCATAGATATTTATGATTGTTATTTCTTTCACGTGGATATTTCCCTGTATGAGAATATAGTGACCTTCTTTATCTCTTTTAATCAGTTTGGGTTTGAAATCTATTTTATCTGCAAACAAGATAGCTACTCCTGCTTTTTTTGCAGTTTCTTGTGGCATGGAGGATTATTTTCCAACGTTTTATTTTCCGTCTATGGGTTTCCTTCTGAATTAGGTGTGTTTCCTTTATGCAGCAGATTGTAGGATCTTGCTTCTTTTTCCAATCTGCTAGTCTGTGTCTTTTAATTGGCCCATTGAGCCCATTGACATTAATTTTTATGACTGATATGGACATATTCAGAGCTGCCATGTTTCCCTGTTCTTGGTTCTTTCCTTCTTTGCTTTTCTCCTTTTCTATTTAATTTCTTGTTTGCCCCAATGAATTCACTCTCCTGGGTCTCATGGGTATGGAATTTTCTGTGTTTTTTTCCCCCAAGATGTTCTTTAGGATGTTTTGGAGTGCAGGTTTAGCATTTGTGAAGTTTTTCATGTGTTCTTTATCATGGAAGTATCTTATTTCCCTGTGTATTTTGAAAGATAGTTTTGCAGGATACAACAGTCTAGGTTGGAGGTTTTTTCTTGCAATGCTTGAAATACTTCTCTCCATGGTCTACTTGCATTGAGTGTTTTTGTTGAAAACTGCTGTGATCCTAATGGGCTTCCCTTTTTAGGTGATTTTCTTCCTTTCTCTAACTGCTTTCAGTATTTCATTCTTTTGTTGTGCATCTGGAACCTCGATAATTATGTGTCTAGGTGTAGATGTTTTTATGTCATGGCGTTTTGGAGTCCTATAGGCCTCATGTATCTGTATGTCCATTTCTTTTCCTGTGAAGTTTTGTGTTGTTATCTCTGACAATACCTTTTTTATGTCTTTTACACTGTCTCTTGCTTCCTCAGTGACTCCAATCAATGTTATATTGTTTTTTGAGTCATCTAGAAGCTTTTGAATTGTTTTCTCATGGTCTCTTGCTCTTTTCCATAGATTATATCTTTTCTGTTCTATGGCTGCTATGCTGTCCTCTAGGTCTGAGATTCGGTTCTCTGCTTCATTCATCCTACTTCGCAAGCTTTCATTCTCCTTCATCATTCCCTGGATCTCTGCTTGAAGCTGTTTAAAAGGTTCCATTGCTTCTGCTATCTTGGATTCTATCATCTCGCTGATCTCTTCTTTAATGATGTTTTTCACTCTGGACAGTATCTCTGTTTTGATCTCAGAGATGAGTTCTGATTTCCATTTTACTAGATCTGCTTTAGTTACCATCTCCAAGCGTCTTGGTGTTTGAGTTTCAGTTTGCCCTATTTCCATTTTCTCTCAATTTCCCTGTGGTGGTGATCTTTGTATCTGCTTTTTTGTGTATTTTCTCATTTCCACTCTTTCTTTGTTACTAATGCTCTTCTTTGCCTGATGACAGGGCAATGTTTGTTGTGGGTGTCTTTCTATTATTTGGGGCCCTTTGGATGTGGCACCTTCCTAGGTTGTCCTCCTTGAATCTGTAATGACCCTTGAGAGTTTTCAGTTCTGACACATCATGGGAGGTATTTGAGCAGATCACATCATGTTTGTTACTGTAATACAATCAATGTCAATATCTGCATTAAACACAGTAAATAAAATAAAAAGTTTTTAAAAATTCTGTTCTGAAGACTTTGCGCTTGTGAGTTACCTTTATGTGCATATGCCAAAATTTAGAATTAATGGGCCGGAGGGTTAGCTCAGTGGTTCCAGCACCTGCCTCGCAAGCGCAAGGTCCTGAGTTTGATCCCTGGTAACCACATAGAATGCTGGGCATGGAGACACGGCCACCAACAATCAACACCGCATACCACAATGCCGGACGTGGTGGCTCATGTCTGTAATCCCAGCACTCGGGAGGCAGAGACAGGAGGATTGTTGAGTTCGCGGCAGCTTGCCTGGGCACCATAGTGAGCTCAGGGCCAGCCTGAACTATAAGGCGAGACCCTGTCTCCAAAAAAAAAAAAAAAATTAGAATTAATCAGCAATGTGTATACAACATATAGATTGTTAATGTACCCCCAGAACCCTTTGAGGATAAGAGTTCACTGGGGAATCATGGAGGTAGGGAAAAGAAGGAGAGTGAAATATGTTTAGCACATTTATGAAAATCACCTATATTCTAGAACCTCATATATGCCAGCAGGTAATAGAGGATAAAAGGGCATATATAATACAGTACTAACTGTATGCTATAAGACCATTGGAGACTTTGCACATCTGCTTATAATAGTACAGGAGAGGAAATAGGGCAGCCTAAGTCTTTTACTTATGGGTGTTGCTTCTGACAGGAAGATAGCAGAGGGTGCGTGGACAAGAGGTGAATAGAGGGATCTTGGAGTAGATGCCAAAATAGAAACAAATAGAAACTAGATTCTTTTTTTTTTTTCTATCTTGCCTGGTCTCTCAGCGCAGTTCCAGTGTGAACGGATGCAGATAATGGCTCTGGTTCCTCTTGGACCTGGGTCTTCACAACGCAGCTCCGGGATGGGGTTGCAGCCTGCTGGCAGGCCTCAAACCTCCATGGTGGTGATGGCACCTGGGGCCTGTACCTGACTCCTCACTGCACAGCTGCAGGTTGGAGTGGGCTGGTGGGTAGGCCTCAGTCCTCTGCTGCTGGGAACATAATGGCACCTGGGTAGCCGAGTCAGAGCTGTTGAGGACAATTTTTCTTTTCAAACTCTTCTGGATAGAACTGTTGTCCTTATTTCTTTCTCAATGGTTTCATTTATTGTAGCTCACCAGCAAGCTGCACCTCAAGACCTACCTCAACCAGGAGGAGGACCAGGCCTGCATCTGCGTGGAAAAATCTGCCCCTGTGGACTGGAACCAGAAGGCAGCAAGTGAGGAGTAAGAAACAGAAAGCCTTTCGTCTAAGCCTCCAACAAGGAAACCACAACCACCTGCCCTTGAGAGCATAGGCCTTTCAGGTGGGCCTCGCCTCACACATCCATGAGACAAAGCATCTGCTGCCAGGAGCTCAGAGTACCAGAGGGATGTGGTCAAGGCCTTTAAGATCTGGCACTTCAGGCCTGAGGGCACCAGGCCCCACAACCTCACATTGGCACCACCACAGGACCCGGTACCTCAGACTTTTCAAGCCTGGTCGTCTTGATGCCTGTTGAGAGGAAGACTCCACCAATGGCTCTAACACGAGAGATGGGAGCAGCCAGGTGGGGATGAGAATCATAGGATGCCTGTGTGTTGAGTTTGGAGTCCCTCTGCCTAAACATTCATAGCCAGAAACTTCTGGTTATTTGTAAAAATGTGTCTATACACAACCAGTCATTACTTCCTCTTAGGGGTTTCTCATTCCTAATAAAGGCCCTGGAATCTAATAGAGGATTAATAATTATTGGCTAAATGAATTGGTACTGAGTTTTTTCACTGCTTTGCTACATATATAATTTTCTAGTACAGAAAAATATAAAATATTTTCTTAGTCATTATGGACTTTGCATGATTGTAAATTTCTAGAAATTAAGATGTAATTTTGATTAAAAGCAAAACAAAACAAAGCAAAACTACCTATGCCTCCTCTGTTATGAGCCCTTTGAGCTCTCTGGCTGCATAGAAGTCTGTCTGTGATCATCTGTAAGCCTGAGTTATCTTTTGATTCGTGTCCACTTCCCCTCTTTACCTTCTTCTTCTACTCTCTCATCATCTTAAAGTCAAGTAATCATACAGAAAAGAGTTGAAAACAGAATGGTAGTGTCTTACTGTCAGTAGCCATCAAGCACAAATAAACATAGCTTGCTTTTTGTTATGTTCTATGGATCTTGCCAAATAGATCCTTTGCAATTTGTTTTTACCAAGATAAGAACTGATATCTATATTCTTTTCCACTGGTAAAACTCAAAGATATCTTCACCTGCTCATAATTCTAATCATGACAGTTCTGTATCAGATAAAAAGAAAAACAAAATTTTATTTAGAAAATTCTTCATCATACACAGAAGTTAGGGCAGGAAACTAAGTGTGGTGTACTTCCATCCATTTCCCCCATGTTAAGGATTATTTTAAAATCAATCCTTTTGCAATATGTAACAGTATAATTGTTCACCTACAATGAATAACAATTCATTGTCATCAGACTTCTCAGCCTTCATATTTGTCCAATGAACTTTAAATTATTTCTTGTAACATTTCTTATAACAAAGGAATGAAATAAATTCCATACATTAAGATTAGTGGTATCCATTTCAATTTCTTTCCCTAATCTGCAGGTTCCCAGTTATCATTTCTGGAAATTATTTTTATTGTCATAAATATTTTTAACCCTCCAAGTTCTTCTAGGGTCCATGTGACTATGGAATTCATATGGATGGTGATATAAAACACATTTGTCTGCCCTTTGTATCAGTTAAATCTGACTTGACAGATCTCCAATTTAAAATTCTTTTTAACAAGACTTCTACCTAAGTGGTGGCATTTTATACTTGTCAGGAAGTACAGCACACCTGCCTTGTCTCTTTTCTAATCAGGGTATAAGACATTGAAGAGAATCACCAGAAAGATAACTTTCTTTGATGTTGCAAAATGGTAAAATTCAAATTTTTCATTTATTCTTCTTTTATTAACTAGGTATTTTTTTTCTTTTTGAGACAGGGTTTTGCTTTGTAGTTCAGGCTGGCCCTGAACTCACTATGTAGCCCAGGCAAGCCTCGAACTCAGCAATTCTCCCGTCTCTGCCTCCCAAATGCTGGGATTTCAAGGCATGAGCCACCACGCCTGGCATGAACTAGAAAATTTTTATGAAAACATTTATGAAGAGAAACCCTTGCCCAGAGATGTGGTTCAGTGACTGTGTTTGCCTGGCAAGCACAAGGTCTTAGTTTGATTCCTAGTATCCATGCCCTCAAAAAAAGAAAAAGAAAAAAAGAAAAGAAATCCTGATCAAATCTTGGGTTATCCTGACATGTGGATTATATAAAAAAAAGTCAGGCTAAGTGTTTTACCTTGATTACAGTGTTCACAATAATAAGTGGTTCTTTTTTTATCTTCTACAGATAAACAGCACATTCAAAAAGTATAATTATAAATTTATGAACTTAATTTAATTACACTTACTATTTTAATCTATTCCAGTTATCATTCTTATTGATATTTAGATTACCCATGGATACCTTTACAATTAACCCTAGAAGTCGGGGATAGTTCCTTGATTTCTGTTATCACTAGAAGTAAACAGTTTAGGCTCTGCAGGCTAAAAAATATCCATTACCATTGCCATGGATGGAGTGTAAAAGAATGAGCATGGCTGAGTTCTTTATTTATAAGACAGACCCATAGGATGCTGCTTGCAGATTCCTGTTATAAAATATAAAACCAATGTACTAAGATACAAATTCAGAGCAAACACACATTGTCAAGTATAGTTAATCCTTTCTTATCTCTTCACTCTACAAAATGCATTTGTTCAGCTAGATTGTGTGTGTGTGTGTGTGTGTGTGTTTGTGTTGCATTGTTTGGCAGAGTGCCAACTAGTTTTGTAACTATAGTGCAGCATTCAGTTTGATCATATATCTAAACAGCCCACTGACAAGGCTTTCTTAAGCATGGCTTGGGGCTACTGTTGATAGATTACAGCAGTCTCAGGCTTGGGAGAATTATTGGTTTATGCAGTAGAAACCTAGTGTGTGACTTTTCTGTAAAAACTCCAGCAACTATCCATCAAAGCCCAGTTGATCACCTTTAGTGATGATGGACTCACTTCCTCCAGAGACAACCCTTTCTGGGAATGATTCTTTGAATAATTTTCTTTGTACAAGGTCCACCTGTGTATCTTTTTTTTTTTTTTTTTTTTGAGACAGGGTCTTGCTTTGTAGTTCAAGCTGACCCTGTGCTCACTGTGTAGCCTGTGCAAGCATCAAACTCAGCAATCCTGCTTCTGCCCCCAGAGTGCTGGGATTACAGGCATGAGCCATTAGGCACTGTGGTATGTAGTACTGATTGCTGGTGGGCCTGAGTTACTAGGCCTGGTATTATTGTATGTGGTTACAGGATCGAACTGGGGACCTTGAGCTTGCAAGGCAGGCGCCAGAACCACTGAACTAAATCTCCAGCTCCATATATGTATCTTTAAAAATCACTCCTATAAAAAAATCATTCCTAGCCTTCTGGCTTGGTCAAATCCTTTGTATGCTTTCCTGTATCTTGCATTCCTTTGTAGAATTCTTCATTTGCATTTGTGTATTTGGTTAGATACTCCTTCCTGTCCTAGACTGTATACTTATAGAGGGCAGGGATTACATGATCTACCAAACATCTACTGTGTAGTACAGTCTCACTTTCTAAGTAAATGAATGTATATATATTTTCCATTTATTTTTATAAAGAATAAATTAAATCTTTAAAAATATATGTTGTCAGTATTGCGCTCCTCTTAAACCTTGTTTACCTCAGTATAAATACCTAAGCCTTCTCAATAGTTATTCCTATTGCATGATTTTGTATTTGTTACTGTGTTTTGTTTGTTTTTCTTTGAACAGCTTCCAGTGGAGCCTTCTAACTAATAGTGCAGATATACTCTGACCTCACACCATGATGGGATTATCTTGACCTTGTTACAGAGTTTGAAACTGTCACTACCATTTGGTTACAGCATCAGATACATGTTCTAAGGGTATATTAAAGTCTGTTGTGATACATATTTCTGAGTGTATATGGAATCCATAGGCAGTAAACACTATGAGGATGTTTGCTTTATTAAAATCCATTGTATTTCTATTTTCCACTTGGCACCCAATGCAACAATTATGTGACCTGTGCTTAGCACAATTGCACATTAAGTATGGCATTATTATTCATCAAGCTATTTAAAAACTGAGTTTTTGATACATTTGGTTGAGGAACTTTCTTCCCAAATGATTTAAGTCCCTTGCCTCACCCTGAGAGCAGCATAACATTTAACTTGGCAAGAAGTTGCTCTTTGATAGTGTGCTGTCTGGGTTATTTTCAACATACCTAAGTTCCTTAGTGTCTACCAATCTGTAGTTTCTGAGATGATCCTTATATTGGATCCTATCTCAGAGCGCAGCAGTAGTGTACAGTTTACCTGCCTCTGATAAATGACATTCTACACTCTAGCAAAGCTACTTTTTCTGTAAGATTTGCAGTAGTAATTGAATGTTGAGATCAGGCATCTGTTCTCATGAATTCCTTCTTCGGAAATACATTCAGCAACCATCTCATATCTTTCTCAGAGACAACATGGACCTGGAACATCGAGATCTCTTCTATTAATTAAAGGCACACAGAGCTTGGGACCTGCTGCTCTGAGGGATTCCAGACCATCAAGGACTCTTGTGAACAGACCACACACAAATACTTGCCAACCTTTTCCTTCCTAGGATACATAATCATGGGTTTTGATTCATTTAAGGAGGACAGAATGCATTAAATTATAGATTTTTTTAATCTGTCCTTAATAGTTCATGGCCACCACAATTGTGTAAACACAGGAGGTAGAACACAAATAATTCAGGCTTTTTAAATTCAACTGTGAGATACAAAGACTAACTTTTGTGTCTCTAATCTGCTTGTCTTTTTTTTTTTTTTTTTTTTTTTTTGAGACAGGGTCTCGCTTTGTAGTTCAGGCTGGCTCTGAGCTCACTATGTAGCCCAGGCAAGCCTCGAACTCAGCAATCCTCCTGTTTCTGTCTCCCGAGTGCTGGGATTACAGGCGTGAGCCACAATGCCTGGCTGTTTGTTGTCTTTTATTTTGAGTAAAACTACCTTGTATCCTGCATCTTTGTTTTCACAGACTCTCAAATTGTTGTTTCCTAAACTTTAGGTCAAGGATTCTCATTGCCAGTTTGATATCTGCAGCCAGATTTTATGTTTCCTGAAACTGAACATATCAAAAGTCACCAGCATCAATTTTCTCTCTAGTGTCTAAAGTAGTTTCATCTTTATTTTTTTATGCTGCATTGATACAATGTCTCAAACTCTGTATCACAGTCATCCTTGCCACCTTTTTGTTCCCACCATGTCCAAGGAGTCTCTTATTTTTAGCCTTACTTTTTTTTCCCCTCAAACCTCCCAAGCATTCAATCCTTTCTACACATTGGAATCTTTCACCAGCATGTCCACTAGATGGGAAGACTTACAAAGGCAGGGACTGGTATTTTCTTTTTTTGTTGTTGTTGCATTTCTAACACAGAGAATTATATCTTGGACACTCAGAAGTATTTCTTTAACTTCTTGCATGCTTCACAAATTTCCCTCTCAAGTTATTACATGCAGAAGAACTCCCCAGCTTGGTGTTCCATGATTTAGCTCTATTTCACTACTTAAAACTGAAGCAGTTCTTCAAGATGCCAAGTTTAAAGGTGAATAAAAATGCTGAACTAACTGGAGTAATGTGCAACTGGTAATCTGCAATTTTTTCCTTTTATTTCTTGTGAGCAAAGAGATCCGCCACAAAAGGCCTGAACTTCAATACTCCATTGCACAGACATGCCAATGGGGAGCAGAAAAAAAAGAAAGAAAAAAAGAAAGAAAGAATATCATGATGTCATTTGGACCACTTCACAGAGATAGTTCAGTTTTAATTTGGAGCTAATTCAGGGGGTGGTAAAAGTGCCAACTCCTTTCAAGACTTTGAAATAATAGAAATACTATGATACTGAATGATTTAATGGTTCAAACTTTAGTATTCAGTAAGAAGAAGCCATGGCCAATATTCAGGTTTACATATTTACAGACAGCAGGCTCAATACATATACAAAAGGGAGCTGTGGAAAGAAAGACTCTTGGGCACGGCTGTTGGTTGATTAGTTGAGCTTTTGCCTAACTAGAAACAGCAGCAATGAATGAGGCAATTTACTGTGAAGAGTTGGTTTCACAAATGGACAGAGAAAGCAGGTACCCATTTTCTGTGTGGTCAGAGGTGTTAGGAAGAACTCTGTTCCTCTAAGTGTCAACTACCCAACCAATTCCTAGACTTTCAAGATTTACAATACGACTATTTGCCTTAAAGCTTCCTTTCTTCTTTGTGTGCATTTGTAATACACTGTACCTTTGTAGTCATTTATTCCTTCAGCATGATTGTATTTAGAGGTTTGCCTTAGAGAGGAGCACTGCAAGGGGCACTTAGGGGTACACAGTATGTGCATGCTCAAGTTGGGGCCATAGTGAAAGGGGAAAGTGATGCTCCAGGTTCAATTTTTTTCTTTTTCTTTTCCTTTCCTCTTTCTTTCTTTCTTTCTTTCTTTCTTTCTTTCTTTCTTTCTTTCTTTCTTTCTTTCTTTCTTTCTTTCTTTCTTTCTTTCTTTCTTTCTTTCTTTCTTTCTTCCTTCCTTCCTTCCTTCCTTCCTTCCTTCCTCTCTCTCTCTCTCTCTCTCTCTCTTTTCTTTCTTCTTTTTTTCCTCTTTTGGACCAGGTCTCGCTTTGTAGTTCAGGCTGTCCCTGAGCTCACTATGTAACCCGGCAAACCTCCAACTCAGCAGTCCTCCTGTCTCTGCCTCCCAAGTGTTGGGATTACAGGTGTAAGTCATCACACCTGGCATCTAAAGGTTCAATTTTGACAAGGACTATGGTTTTTTTTTCGTTGTTGCTAATCAATAAGTATTAAAATCCAGAATGATATTTTTGAACAACATTTTTACAGGGGCCAGTGTGAATCCCCACACTTTGTATAAGTGTTTCTTAGGGTAAAACTCAAGAGCTATAGAATTTGAAAAGAAAGGACTGAATGAGATGTATTTTATTCAGTCTTCTTCCTGCTGGAGATATATCAAAGTTTTCTTTCTTTTTTTTCAATCTTGCTTTTTTTTTTTTAAAGTTACACATTGTAGTCATGTTCATTTAAGGGGTACAAAGGTGTTACAATTTCTGAGTACAATATGGAGTGATTTAATCAAGTTAACATTCATCACCTCAAGTATTTAATGATTTTTTCTGCTCAGAACATTTGAAATATGCTCAGTGATAAGTAAACCATATTTAATTATTGACTGAACTGCTGCACAAGTGATCTTTAAAAAATAAGAAAATCACTTTCTTACATCCTCAGGCTTTAGTCATTCTTTCTAAACTTTGCTTCTACAATTCAGTTGTTGAAAATTGCACATAAGTGGTTAAATCAGCATTCATCTTTTTGGTTGGTGTATTAAAATTTCTTTAAGTATATGTACTTGTTTGTGTGTGTGTGTGTGTGTGTGTGTGCGCATGCGCGTGTGCACAAGATAGTGATCATATTTTTTATTCATTCACTGACCTCATCTTTCTACCACAAGTGCTAAGTGTAGACAGAAGCTTAGGCATGAGGTTTATTTTCCTTATAAGAGCTCTTCCATTCCAGCTGTAAATCCGATGTGAACAGGTAATCGCATGTGTGAAGAGTTTACAAAAATATATATATACAGGTTACTATGAGAATGTAAAATATAGTTGTGAAAGCAGAACAATAATTAGGATCTCATCATATCAGTAATAAAGTAATCAAATTATTTAGAAACTTCTAAATTACAGATTTTGTACTTTTCCCTCTCTGATCAAAGAATAATAATGAAAACATTTTAAGCAGGAGAATAATGCAATAATTTATTTTTAGAAAGAAAAACTTGGGTGCCATGCACAGTCAGTGCTGGAGGAAGCAGGAGGAAATTCTTATGGTAATTAGGTGGCTAGTAGAGGAGTTGAGGAGTGAGTGAGTTGTAGTTCCAGACCAGAGTTTGCCTAGAGGTGGCAGTCATGGTAAGAGGGAGTGGAAGGAAGGAAACTTCTTGGTTTTTGTAGTGGGTGGATGGATGCACCACCTTCCATGGCAGGGAAAGAGGAAAAGTCTGGGGGATAGTTTCTAGTTTCTGTGTGCATTTTTCTTCTTACTTGGATAAAGAGTATATGCAATACATAATGAATATATTTATCACTGGTTATTGGTACAGAATACATGTACATAATACATATATGCATCACATCTTGATTTTAGTACTTGTCCTCACCTCTTCCTCCTGTCTCCCTCATCTCCTGACCCCCATTTCATATCTGCAAAGATTGCCTCCCTGTTTCCTTTCATCTCCATTTTATTTTGCTCTTTAAGTTATGTAAACTTCTAAATTATTTATACCTTTACCCATGATATTTAACCCTCTATTTCTGATTTATTTATTTTAACATTAAAATGCATTTCTGTTCCTACAAATGACTCAAATTCTTCATGGCTAGGTGCATTTATCTAGTCATGAAGTTGAGAAACCCATGGGACAAAAAATTCCCAAATTTGAGTAAACATCACTTGGCATGAAGGAGTCAGCAAACCACTGAGGAAAACAGATGATTTTATTGGCTTTTCTCTTCTTAGAATTTTTTAAAGGCCCATCATCTCTGTTTAAGGCTAGAACCTGTTCGAAGCTTCTCTGAGGTTAGTCAGACAGCTCTGAAACTTTTTCTCATTTTGGGAATGAGGACAACACCAGACCTCTTTGGAAATCTCTGGTATCCATGGCTCTTTACCCAAAGGAAATGTATACTGGGTTCTCAAGTAAGCTTCATATACATTTATTGCACTTGTAGTGGAAGGATGTGGGGAGACCACAAGGACAGTTTTTACTTGACACTGTGGTGTTACACTTCTTTGTGCCTTTTGTATTCTCAGACTGCATCTGAATTTGACTGCAGCATGAGGCATAAAGTGAAATTTCCCACTGTAGCCGTAGGACAGTGCTCAAAACTCTTTGGATTTCTGATCATTTTGAATGTCAGATTTTTGATTAGAGAAGTTCAGCCTATACCTATTTTTCAGAAGTACTGAGAGGATTCTATGAAAACTGTGTAGTACCTGCATAAAGTGTGCATAAAATGATTTGCTTTGTTGATTGTCAATTTTATTAATACACCCTCACCCTCAATTCCAGTATGAGATTTATCATGCTTCTAAGGACTAATTAGTTAACCCAAACCACATCAGAAGGGGAGGTTGAACATATTATGAGTGGTTACTTGTGAAAGAGAAGCAGTTTGGGCACAATCAGAGACCTTTTCATACTAATTATTAATTATATTTTTTCTCTTTAGGAAGTTGCATACAACTTAATTTTTACTTTCTCTTTTGTCTCAATGAAGGTTCACAATCAGCTATAGAAATGTATGCTTTCTCCTCTTAGGCATTTCATGGTAGCTGGAGTGCTTTATTTTCACTTTGATTAAATATTTGATCTTTGGAGCAAATCTAGATATGCCATTGTTCAGTCACAAGAATCATTTTCTTGCATTTTCTATCTTTCCCTATCTTTTAAATTTCTCAATGACTGTTTTTAGGAGGTATTGAGTTATCTTTCCCTTTCTCTTTTCTCTCATCTTCCTGTCTATCCTTTGTATGTTAGTCAGCTTTCCATTACTATAACAAAATACCTGAATTATTAAATTATGAGAGGAAAAAGTTTTTTTCTGGTCATAGTTATATGTATTCAGTTCCTTGACTGGGCTGCTTTATTGCTTTGGATCTCTGCTGAGCATGTCCTATCACAATAGTGAGAAGCACATGACAATACACTAAACTAATTGATCAGCAGTCAAAAGAAAGTAGAGGGAAGACATGAAGTAGCATAGTCCCTTTCAAGGATATACTTGAATACTTCTCAATGGATCCACTTCCAAAGTCTTAGAGGGCTCCTAAAGTATGGGGCTTCAGCTATGTGTGGCATCATTTTAGCTGACACCAGTGATGGGCCTGGGCTTTTTGGCATGATCCTAACACAAGAAGCACATTCTTTCATTATTTCTATTATTTTCAATTGGCTTGAGTGCTTGGATTGAAGAACTAAATACAGATTTTTTTTGTTGATTAAACTCCAACATCTTTGCAAAGATTTTTATTCAATATATGCAGAGGCAAGGGTGGGAGGGTGAGTACTGAGAGAACTTCATTCATTTGAACGATACAGTTTATCAAAGTTGTAACCTGTGTCCTTTGTTCCTTTTCCATTGCCTGTCTTCTCCAGATATGAAATATGAAGAACAGAAAGGTTTGTGAGGCTCAAGCAAGAGCTCAGCCAGTAAACTGAGAAATGTGAACTGAAACTAAGATCCATGTGACTCGTGTCTCTTTCCATATTACCTGTGCTACCAAGTGTGAAACTGTGTTACTTGGGAACCAGGGATGATTCCTGATAAAATGTAAACTAGAAATGGATAGATAGGTGTCAAACTCAGCTTTTTCTATGACCACCACACACTTTAAATGGTAATCCCTCTTCTCTCAATCATATCCAGCTTTCACTAGACATGAAATATCGCTACAGCTAGGTTTTAGAGAAAGATATAAAATGATCCACAAGTCTGATTATAACAATGAACATTTATGAATGCTTAATGTATGCCAGAGACACTGTTAAAGTTACTTGGTTTGGAGTCCTTATAGCCAGTCTACAAGAGTTGTGCTCTTTTACCTCTGTTCTGATCCCAAGAAAGCTAAAGCAGAGAAAGTGCATATTCTACCATCATGAATGGCCAGTCCAGGTGTGAATACAAGCAGTTGGCTTAATGGTTCTTAGCTAGTCCAAACTATATCCTCTTATCTCCTCTTCTCATCTGCTCATGACATCTTCTTTTATAGTACTGTATGTGACCTTCTTACCCATACTTTTGCCTGCCTTTTCCAGCACCATCTACATTTGGTGGATTAATTTGCCTTATTATTTCAGTGTCATAGGCACCTGGAACTGGTTTGATTTGGTATTCTACAATGATGGAGCTAATATAGGAAATTAAAGTTAAGAGAAAATTCAGGAAAAATTATATACTTATCTATCACTCAATCATATCCAGCTTTCACTAGACATGAAATATCGCTACAGCTAGGTTTTAGAGAAAGATATTAAATGATCCACAAGTCTCACATGTCAGGGAAAATATAGTTTAGGCAGGAACAGTAAAGCATAGAGTTGTTTTGTTTATTTTATTTTTTGGTGTTGAGGATTGAATCCAGGGCCTTGAATGTGCTAGGCAAGGGCCCTACCACTGAGCAACAAGTCAGCCCTTAGAATTCTGCTTTTGCAGTGGTAAGAACTAGAGATAGTCAAAGCAAAGAGATCATTTGCAACTAGCAGAGAACATTGGGAAATGCTTGAATGGATTTGAGGTTTAATCAATCAGTTTATGGAACTTTCCTGGCTGTCCACACCTGGTTATGTGCCAGGTAGTCAACTGGGCAGAGAAGGTCCCTGATCCTTTTCTTGAGTCTTTAGCACACTGATGAGTTGCTGCAGATGCCTCAGGATTATTAAGAGTGTCATTCCCTACACTTGTTTTTGGATATCACAACTTAATGTCCAAAAGTGTTGGGAGCATAGGCTTTTAAAATGGGAATTTAAACACAGAATCATATTAGCAGTGAAGTTTGAATCATAGTCTAAAATTTTTGTAAAACTTTAGGGAAAATTTCAAGTAATTTTTTCACATTTCCAAAAAATTATCCAGAATATATTTGTCATTATAATCTACAGTATTAAGGCAGAAATCATGGTTAGTTACAGTTTTAAGGACACTTAAGGAATAAAACTTAATACTGGAAAATTACTGAAGAAAAATAAAGTTCAACGAAGAGGCATTTTATCTGGCTTGATTTATAACAGCACTACTGAGAACTTTGAATTCTTCTAAGAACCTTTTGTAATTCTGAGAAACTTTGCTGCTTTACACTAAAACACAAAAAAGATGAAGTAAAACATATTTTTTTTTGTCCTGAGCAGTTATTTTGGAGCATTTAAAATGTATTTTCAAATCATTTGGCCAAGTTTCTGAATATATTTGAGAATGCTCAGGGGTTGAGATATTTGTTGTGATTTACTGAACTTTTCCCCCTTTATATCATTTAATAAAAATTTTGGGGGCTATTGATTTGGTCTAAGTTTCTTACAAGGCCTGGAGGACCAAACCTATATGGAGTTACCTCATGGTAAATGAAATTATTGAGTTAGTTAGAGCTACTGAGTTTCAGTGAGTTGTAGAAAGACAATTGTTTCATATAAGAAAAATCAAACAAGCTCTATACTTCATTTCTGTCTCTATATGTCACTTATACTGGGCTTTCTCTGACTGGAAATTTGGTGTATTGTCCAAAGGTCCAAACTTCTAATTTGCCTCTATTTCCATTTTGTATCATTTTTGGTTTTTGACTCAAGTACAAACACACTTCGCTGTCTCTGCCTTCTGTTCAGATCTCTGAAGAACAGAGGAAATGGCATATCCTTTCTTAGCTGCTGCAGTTTTGGATCTAGAGTTTCCTTCATAAAGACACACATGTTAAAAGCTTGGCCACTACACTATGGCACTACTAGGAAGTGGTGGGACCTATGAAAGGCTGAGTCTAGAGGCAAGAAACTAGTGGCTAGAAGTTAAGTCTTTCTAGCCACCATGAAGTGAAAAGACTTCTTCCAACACATCTTGTGCTTCTACCATGATATAATGTGCTATCCAGGCCCAAAGCAGCTGGTCCAAGTAACTATGGGTGAAAAGCTCCAAATTAGTGAATAAAAGTAAGCCTTCTATTATTTTAAGTTTATTTATGTCAGCCTTTTTTTTTGAGACAAGGTTTTAGAATTTTGTGAAAACTTTTTGAGTAACAAGCAATCTCTACTATCAGTAATAGTTTCATATCTTTCTGACAGTCTAATGAGGGACTATCACTGATTACTTATTTATTACATTTTAATGAGAAAGGCAAGGAATCAGTCATAAAGATATCTGTGCAATATTATCTCAAAGGCTGTAGGAAAATATAATTTCCTTCAAAGCTAGTCAGATTAGGGGAAAAAAGTTGAGAAAATAGTGTGCAAAAGAGCCATTTCTTTTAGTCCATGTCATATCAAAGACCAAATATGCATATGGATTCTTGAAAGGAAAGGCATGATTTGAGCTGAAGGGGGAATGGCCAGATCAAAGAAAAAACTTTTGTTGTTCATATTTTTTTCCCATACAAGTGGGTATGACTGATTCAAAAATAGGGAAGGGTTGCCTGGAAAAAGAATCTCCTCACCACAGGTTGAGGGGAAACTTTGAGAAAACTTTTCATGTTTTCTATATCTATCCAATGTAATAGGTATGGTTATCTGAAGAATTCTCAGGGCATTTTCCCATCAGGACACAGAACTCCCTTTTCTTTCCTGTCCTGCTCCATCAGTTAGGCAGCTCTGAACCTGTGGTGAAGGCAAACACTTACATCTCTGTTTCCCAGTCACTGCTTTTCATGAAGAGAGAGCCCAGAGCTCTTTATGGCGGCTGTGAATTCAGACCACTTCTCCTTAGTTCACCTTCCTCTTTTATTTCTTTTATAAACTTTGGTGTTTTCTTCTGCTGCATACTTTTAAATGTTAGGAGTACCATGGTAAGCAAGTTATAGTGTTGCAGAATCCAAGAGACAGGAGAGACTTTGGAAAAGTCTTTGGAAAACAGGAGAACTTTGTTTCATATTTTAAGTGAAGACTGGCTCAGAGGATTAGTATCCAAAGGAAGAGCTTTAAACAAAGAACAGGTCCAGTTTTTATACATTTGGTCAAAGAGAAACGGTCTTTTTAGTGTTGTCAAGTGAGCTTATAGAAATAGGACAGGTATACACAGTTTTTTAACTTATCGTTGAAAGAAGACAGAGCCTTATGAATCATATGAAAGCAGAGTATCATAAACTTTGTTAACAGAATATAGCTGTCATTTTTTTCTCTACCAGAACAAGGAATTACAGCTGCAGGAGAGAAGTATGGAGTGATGGGAGGAGTGTTGTCCAAGGCTGGGAAAAAACTTGTTTTTCTTTATGTTCTGCTTCAATAGTGGGTTGTCTTCAAAGACTTTGGGGCTAGCAGGAATGGAAAGGGAAAAGAAACAATTAAAAAGGAATGCACTCAGGATAATGGAAGGCTAGGGTAGATGTGTCCAGGTACAGCATCTGATAAGCATGTCTTGTGACTTCTCACTCGGCTGTTGAAACATAGGTTGCTCCAGGATCTGAGCTTCTGTAGTAGGTGAATAGTTCATTCATTGTGTGGTGAGGGAAATATGTTCATAGGTTTTGAATGTACGGTTTAGAAAGACAGGAAAGACCTGCTGATCTTAATTTACTGTATTATACTACCAAAGGCCTACAAATGCAGGTATTGTTGTTGAATAGTCAACAGGGTATAGCTATTCTGGTCTAGTTAGTTTTGCCAGGAATGAAGTCTAGGGAGGAACTTGGGATTGGTAGCTACTGCAGAAGAAAATGAAATCATAAAGCTCAAATATAAATTTTGAGGTAAAACTTTTACTTTAATATGAATATTTAAGACAGTTTCAGGTCCTACAGATGAGAGCATCTCTGTGGACTTGAGTGATGAATCTGGACCTGTACAACCATGTAACCTTTGCAAATCTGCTCCAGCTCTGCCACCGCCAGCAAGGAACCCTAGTTCCCAGAACATCAGGTTTTGAAATGACCTAAACTTGATGATATGAGGCCCCTCACAGGTCATGATCTGGGAACCTACACTTGTTGCCCTTTAATTGCAAAACCCGAGAGACTGTTGGGGACATAAGTATGACTCTTATTCAGGAGCCTAATATTAATGATAGCATAGTACAGGAAAGATGTTTGCTGGCTGATTTATTCTCTATGTGGGCCTGTAAATAAGGGAGTGAAGAATCTTAAGTACACACAGACTGTCTTTCTGAGCAGAAGTTGATGGATGAATGACATGTGCACAGAGTTGTTGTGGGTTGACATGTAGTTTGATATTAGCAAGCCTGAGAAACAAAAAGGGTAGCAAAGAGCATGTTATGCCAGTTTTAGTTAAATGAAGAAACGAAGACCATTTGGGATAGTATTTATAAGCATTTGTTAGCTTTCAGATCCAAAGCAGTCCCACAGAGGACAATGACATGTTAAAGCCCAACATTGTCTACATTCTTTCCCATCCTTGACACCTGGACATCTGTTTCCAAAGTAAGGCATGCAGTGGGTGCAAGTGGCCTATATCCAAAAATAGAGCATTATTTAAAGGTTTTCCCTCCTTGGGTTGAGATCTGATTGAGGTTACAATTTAATTTTCTTTACTAAGTTCCTTATTAAGGTCCTTTAGGGAACACTGAAACTTATAAAGAATAAGAAAGATATTTTTGAGATAAATGACATTCCAAAATAACCTCTAAGGAAAATGTCAATAAGTATATATATTGGTAAAGAAAATAATGATTAGCACCAGTTTTCTAAACCCCAGGAATGAGCTCCTTTTACCCCAGCTTCCACCTGACATTACCTGATACCTTCTTGGTATTGCCCATCTTCTTGCTTGAAGACATTTCTGTATTTCTATTTTAAAATAAATTCTACCTATACTTCTATATCATCACCTGTATATATAGACTTAGTTCTTTTATCAAAGGCGCAAAAAACTGGGGACCAAGGAACAAGGGGCCAGTTGCTCTCAGTATGAGGACCCAACTTCATAGTGATGGTGGTGATGATACTTTTGTACATAACCATTATTCAAAGGCAATTTCCCATGCTTCTGGAATGTATATCTTCGTTTTTGCTTCTCAGTTCTGCTTAGATTAAGGGTGATCATGATTTGATTAAATAAACATCACTTTTTCATATAATTTTCCAAACATTGGAAAAAATATCATTTGTCAGATCTTGAGTCCCAGTATTTGCTGCATAAAACAAAGTGACTGGTGTCCCACAGTTCTCTCCCCAGAATCAGAAAGCCCAGAGGTCTCTCCTGGGGTAGTTCTTGGAGATTGAGGCAGCCCTGGACTTTGACCAAGACACCAGGGGCTGGAGCTTAGGTGATAGTAGCAAGCCTAGCACATATGCTGCACTTAGCTGTCTTCCAGAATACATTGTCTTCTGACATCTCTGGAAGTGACACTGCAATTCCTAGGGCTATTGGCAAAGCCAAATTTAAAGCAGCTGAAGAAGTCACAGGTCCTCCAGCTGCCAGCAATTAGTTTCCCTAGCTCTTCCATCAGAAACCTGCTGCTGACTTCACAAGCTAAATTCAGGAGGATTTGTTTACAAAGTAGGTGGCATGATGCTAAGGCAGTGGAGAAAGATTCTCTGGGGAAATGTATGAACCCCAAAGAACTTTGACTGCACTATGTCAAAGCTGCTGACAAGCCCAATCTGACACATGCATATCCTTGGAATCGAAGCCGAATTCTGTGCTTTTTAGTCAGACCCCAGCTGGGAGCAGAAATACAGACAATGCAAAATAACCCTTTTGTTAGTAGAGAGATAAATGCCTCAGTAATCCACTCATTAATACATGCTTCCCACTTAATAAATGAGCTATTTCTAGGTTTCTGCTATCATGGAGACAGCACTATAAGGCAGTCATGAGCTTTTCAAATCCTCCAGGGTACATCTCCCTACTGGGATATAAGACTCTTGTAACACTGAAATAAATGCTTCAATATCTCTAACTGAATATAAACATATGGGAAACATCTTGAAATCTCATCCTACTCAACCATTTCCTTCTTGCAGCTTTTCTCTTCTATTAAGTCTAGACTGTGGAGTGAAGGTGTGTGGTTCCAGGGACAGGGAGAACTGATGATATTCTGCATTTCGTCTTTTGAATTTCAAATTAGATATTAAAATTCCAGCATGATATAATAGTATTCATTTAAGTAAATGAGAGAGGTTTTTTTTTTTGAATTATCAAATCTGACTTTACAATGAAGGGCCATGGAAGTATTTTTGCTAAGAAGTGATAGGATTAGAATAAAAATTTTGCAGTGCCTGGAATAACAATTTTAATGCCATGCACTTAGATTTTGGTCACATCATCAATGGCTACCAACTCCATAAAAGAAAGATAAGTGACATTGTGTTGCTCTGGCAGAGGGACATTTTACTTCTTGGGGAAAACCCTCAACAGCTGAATTTGATAACATCCCTAAATTCAACCTACTTAGAAGGAATCAGATTGAAGACCATGTTAAATGATACTTTGAGAATGCAATCAACAAAATGTGGATATTTGGAATCTACATGACCTGAAGCCTAATTTCTCCAATAAAACACAGTGTGAAAAAAAGAAATATCTGAGAAAGAAGACTTCAGTTATATGAAGATACTACGTGCAGATATTATTTGGATTGTAATTTAGACAAACTACAAAAAACATGATATTAATAACATAATTTGAAATTTAAGCTATGATTGATAGTATTAAATAATTATCATTTTTTGTATGTTAGTGGTACTGTAGTTATTGTAGGGGTGGGGTCATAGGTAGGATAAAATAGAATTTCATTAAGTTTTATTGAAGAAATTAATAGGAAATCTTTTTTTGTTCTTGAGACAGGGTCTCACTTTGTAGTTCAGGCTGGCCCTGAGCTCACTATGTAGCCCAGGCAAGCCTTGAACTCAGCAATCCTCCTGCTTATGCCTCCCAAGTGCTGGGATTATAGGTGTGAGCTATCACGCCCAGTATGTTTAATAGGAAATTTTACCAAAGACAGATTTTTGTTTCTGCAGTTAGACTCCAGCTATTAAACAAAGTAAAGAGAGAGAGAAACTGGACTTGAGAGGCACTAGGTAATACAACAAGAGCCAACAGGCAAAATGAAGATATAACCAGAAATACAAAAGGCTAGGGTGACCAGTATGCTCCACCTACTTCTGATAAAATGCAAAGGCAAAAAGGAACAGCAAACTGTGGACTCTTACTTAATATATAAAATACACATGTTCCCTTTACTTAACCATTAACTCTGTTACTTTTCCATGAGAAATCAAATGGCCAGTGAAGACAATGTAGATGAAGGTTCTCAGGTTAGGATTAGAGACAGCCAGAGAGCCAATTGGATAATAACAACTTCCAGTGCACATCCTGGGAGTGAGAGAAATCACTAGCCCTCAGTAAAAAGGAGCTGAGGACAAAAATCCCATGGGTATCAACTTCTGATGCCCCCCCCCTTCTCCAGAGTAGCTATCTTTTTCCCCCACTTTTCTAAATAAAGTGTCTTCCTTTATTTTAAACTCTACCTCTTTATTACTGAAGTTGAGAGTTTACAACCCTAGCAGTTGTATCTTCCAAAAGAGGTGAAGTGCACATATTGTTATAAATAATTATAAATATAAAGCATTATGTTAAAAATGTTTTCTTTCAAGTAACAACTAAAAATAGATAAAATTTATATAAAAGCTATAATAAAAATATAGCTGGCCCTGACCTCACCAGATGGCCTAGGCATGACTTGAACTAACAACAATCCTCCTGTCTCTGCCTCCTGAGTGCTGGGATTACAGGCATGAGCCACCAGGCCCAGTATTGTTATATGTGGTTCTGGGGATTGAACCAGGGACTTTGAGCTTGCTAGGCAGATGCCAGAATCACTGAGCTAAACCTCTGGTCCAAGTGTAGTGTTTTTGAAATTTACTTAAAAATTTTTTTTATTTTTTATTTTTTATTTTTTTTGAGACAGGGTCTCACTCTGTAGTTCAGTCTGGCCCTGAGCTCACTATGTAGCCCAGACAAGCCTCGAACTCAGCAATCCTCCTGTCTCTGCTTCCTGAGTGCTGGGATTACAGGTGTGAGCCACCACCCCCGGCAGAAATTTACTTAAAAATATTATGGAAAAGAAGAGATGGATGGTGCTCTTGATGAGAGAAAGGTAGCTAGGAGTGTATTAATACTTCCAAGGGATGCTATTGTTATAGAGTCATGGGTTAGAGGCCCAACTCTGAGATTGCCAGGGGGCCAGGATCATTCATTTGTCCCAAATGACCAGAGAGCATATAGGTGGTAGTGAAGAGAGGAAAGGAATATATTCAACATGGCCACACTGGGAAAGAATAGGGCACAGAATCCTAAGGCTTGCCTTTAGAAAGAAATAATTCCAGATTATATTGGGGAAGATAAAATTAGAGAAAGAGGCTAGGAAAGTGGGGAAGAAATAGTCCCAGTTAATTAGTTTTAATTATACTGTGGTCTTAGGGTCTGAGATTTAGCTTAAGTGGTACTGTGCCTACCTTGGAAGCACAAGGACTAGAGTTTTATCCCTAGTACCACATAAAAACAAAACAAGACAAAAAAAGCAATTGAAAAATTGTAGTCTGGTTGATCATTAACTCAGGATGGGCAGGCAGGGTCTTGTCAGTGATATGAAAGTTGTTCTTGCTGTGTTTGTTGAAAATGTATCACAATACGCAAATGAATTATACCTATTGTCCTGGAATCAAAAGTTACTACAGGAGACAATGACTCAGAGAAAAAAAAAACAGATTAGAAAGTCAAGATGGAGATAGGTCAGTGATTGGACTCTCCTTCATATTTAGCACAATAATAGCATTGTAGGGTGATAGGTTAGATAAAAATTAATATACAATCAGAGAGAGATTGGGCTCTCAAAGAGGTCTGTAAAAGGTGGAGACTTTAGATTTGTGACTGGAAGTTCATCTGATCTTGAGATTAAAGTCACAGTGGCTAAATTTATGTACATCCCTAAGGGATGAACGGAAGCTTGAGAATATTTACCATGCTTTTGGGGATTTCACACATAAATAGACCCTTATCTCAGTAGGGATGTATCATCCTCTCACCCACAAAGAGTAAGCCTAAGACTACTAATAGACAAAGACTAAAGACAAGACTACAGGTCATCAAATTACAGATTTCCACCTCCCAAAACATATAGAAGAGCTCCAGTTCCAAACTGTGTGTCTCATTTCTTTGTGCATGCACACTCCTCTCTTGAGTGGGTCCTATATTTCTCTCAATACATCTTTCCTACTCTTAATTTCCATTGTTCCTTGAAATTAATTGTTCAATTCTGGGGAATACAAACTTGATACATCTGATATCTGGCAGCTTGGGAGTTCTATTTCACCTATATCACAAAGATATAATTAGTTCCAAAAGAATTCAGTGAAATAGCCATGTCTAGAGAAAATAAGAATTCAAACAGGCAACACTCATACCAACAGGCTGAGGCCAGCCCACAACACACACACACACACACACACACACACACACACACACACACACACACACACACACACACACATGAAACTCTAGGGCTAATCATAATTTATTGATATTTCTTAGAATTTTTGTGTCTACTTTAATCCTAGGGAATATATAGATTTTTAAATGGGTTTAATTGGCAACATAAAAATTTACATCTTCTGAAAACAGAGGATAAAACTGAATGTCTTGCAATGACTACTGGACTATATCATTCACCTATGAATGTAAATTATTGATCATTGCATTATTCTAACTTATTCTGCCTCTAGGTTCCTTTATTTGGTATACCAGAGAATTGTGTGTTTCCTTGAGTTCCATTCCTGTACATCCCAATCCTGTTGTGTAAGAACCAGCACCAAGGTTCCATGAGACCAAAGTAAGGAAGTAGACATATCCTGGATTCTGTACAGTACTTTACTGGGAGATTTACTGACAGAAAGTAGTCTAAGTGGCAACAAGACCAGGTGCACATTTGAGATTTGGGATAGAAAGAACGGTGCATATATTGGATAGGGACAAAATGACTCTATCCTAACTAGAATATACCTAGTTTTATTTAAGGGAACCTGAAAAAGTCAGGCACATTCCTGGTATTAGTATGGTTGTAAAACTTCACGAAGTACTCTAATGGTTTTGTCTATTTTTATTATGCTGGCTTTTCCTCGAGTACTTTTACTCAAGAAAACTAAGGTAACTTAGAGGCAGTTGTGGGTGGTTATAACAGGATAGCTACAATAATGCAAGACTTATCTGTACAAATCTTAGAAGAGAATGGTTAAAAAGGAGCAAGCTTGGCCAGACTCACTTTATTTGCTTCTGTTCCTGTTTCTCCTCCTCCTCCTCCTCCTCCTCCTCCTCCT
>PVIC010024700.1:0-17484 GCA_004025085.1 Thryonomys swinderianus
CTCCCTGTTGGCTGTTGGACCCAAGAGTTGCCCATAGAGCCCACTGAGCGACAAGTGACGTACACACTTATTAAGTACCGAGCCTTCTGCTTTGCGACTGTGTCCTCTTAAAATACTTTCACAGAGCATCTTCCCTTGCGGCAGCTGGGATGGTAGACTCCCCTTAAATTGAGTTTTGTCTGTCGATACGGGGAGTGCACCATCATTGCCGCCACTGGCTGGGCTGGCTGGCTGTGCTGAGGGCCGGGTAGCAGTGCAGATGTTGCTACAGTTCAATTCATGACGACTCCTTCCTTCTAGAACATGCTTTTTGTTGAGATCCCCGAGTATCGGAACAAGCACATCCGCACCTCTGTGAAGGTGAATTTCTATGTCATCAATGGCAAAAGAAAACGAAGTCAGCCTCAGCACTTTACCTACCTACCAGGTAAGGAGCTCGCGCTGACGCCCCTTCTCGGGTGTGAGGTGCGGTGGTCAGGACTCCCAAGCTCTGCTCCCAGCTGGGCTCCCCGGGGCAAGTGACTCAGCCTCTCTGAGCCTCAGTGTTCTCATCTGCTGGATGAGAACATCCAGAGATCCATTTCCAAGAGCTGTGGAAACTAAATGTACATAAAGTACTTCGCGCAGGGCCTGATACTATTGGCTAGGTTGTCGTCAGTGTCTCTCTTTGCAGGGAGGGAGAAGGGCCCGTGCAGACAGGCATGGAGACAGGGTGCTAAGCAGATGCCTTCTGTCCTGGTCTTAGGTTTATGTCGAAGGGGGTCGAAGTGGGGGATACACCAAACAACCCTGCAGTCTTTTCTGGCCTCCACTGATGTCCCCCAATGGCTAGATGGAGTCACTGGGTGGTTAGCCAGGCCAGGAGGCCTCATCCTCGGAGTTCTGTGTCACCCAGGAAGAGTGAGGATTGCCAGTTTTCATTTATTTGTCGATATCCAGGAAATGTTTGGGTCCCAGGCACCGTGTGTGGCTTATACACCCAATCATGGACCAAACAGCTAAAGCCCCTGCTCATGTGGAACTGACCTTTTAACCAAGGGGCTTCCACTAGCAGATGGCACTGATATTATTTGTATGTTGGATGGGCAGAAGTTTCATTTTAAGTTTAACAAATGCTTCTTTGAGCTGTGCCTTGGGACATAGGCTCCCTTTTGTAGGCCGAGAAAGGCCTGTGGGCTACTTGCGGGCATGGGAGACCTGTGATCCTAGACCCATACCACCCAGGACATTAGTCTTGTCCTCTGGAAGTTATCGGGAGCCCTGTGTAGCCAAAGCTGGCCTGGCTTGGTGGACCACACAGCACGTCCTCAGCGTGAGGGCGCCTCTGCCGCAGAACTAACATGACAAACTGTTGGGGGCAGAGGTCGGGTCCCCTAGGCCTCAGAGGACTCAACGCCACTGAGACTTGCTAGGCAGCTCTGGACTGCAGCTCTGGTCTTTCTGAACGAGGCAGAGGTTTTCATTATGTTTTGTGGTGTGCTGACCTCTCACTGCGGTGATGAGGGCCCCTCAGGCCGGCTGGGTGAGAACCTCAGGCCCCCGGCTGGGCCAGGGGCTGAGATGGGGCCTCCAGTGGCAGCTGGAGTCAGGCGGGCCGCTCTACTTGGCTCCTCCCCGACACCAGCGCCGGGGAGATTGCCCCGCCCATCCCACTGCAGCCTGGTCCCCACAGTTTACTGCTGCAGTGGGAAGGAAGGGGATCTCCTGTTCCCAGTCTGCTGAGGTTTTAGTGAAGATGCGGGGGGGTGGGGCACAAGTGGCAATCATAATACTTGGGCAGCAGCCGCAGCCTCTGTAAGCATCGAGCACCAACGGTGAGCTGCTCACTGTGCTCCGTGCCCTGCACACACATCTTGTTTAATCTCAGCACCCTCACTGGGTAGCGCAGTTGTGACTGCCCAGAGGTCTCCTCTCAAAGTACTGCAGAGCAGGGAGGGTGACAGTCGCTGTCTGCTTGTTCCATTGTCCGAAAAGGATCTGAGCATCAGTTAAGAATCAGCTGCTGTTTTGGGCTCAGAGGATCCAGTATGGAACAGAACAAGCAAAAAGCCTTCCTTGGGAGGAGCTAGTGTCCTGGCGGAAGAGGTTTGGCCAATAAATAATTCTCTAAGATGGAGACAGTGTTTCTGAGGGCAACAGATGGCGGGAGAGAAAATGGGGGTAAGACAGGAATTGCCAGGGCCAGGGCAAGAAAGGTATAGAGTGTGTGTGTGTGTGTGTGTGTGTGTGTGTGTGTGTCCCAGCCACTTCAGAAGAGTGTTTTGAGACAGTGTCTCCTTAGGTTGCTAAGTTGCCCAGGCTGGTTCAAACCTCTGTTCCTCCTGCTGAGCCTCCGAGAGTGCTGGGGTGACACGCTCTCACCGGCTGGAGGAAGGGCCGCAGCAGATACTCTCTGAGCTCTCACTTCAGGGAATGGAGCTCCCTGAGCAGCTTCAGCCGTGAGGGTTCCGGTGCTGAGCCAGGCCTGCCAGCCACCTTCCGGTACTGGAAGCACTTGTAATTCTGGTCCTTTGCAGAGTGAAGTTTCCAGCTTAAGGCAGTCGCACAGGGAGCCTGTGGGCCAAGGCCGAATGGCAGAGCCTGACCATGTGGTCCCAGCCACCTGGGCTCCCAAAGCCTTGTCCCCCCAGCCATCATTTGCCAACCCTCTGCAACGTCACAGTGCACTGTGGTTGGCACAACCATGTGCTTTTCTCTCCTCACAGTCCCAGCCATCAAGACAGAGCCCAGTGACGAGTATGACCCTTCTCTGATCTGCAGCCCTGCCCACGGAGGCCTGGGGAGCCAGCCGTACTACCCCCAGCACCCGATGGTGGCCGAGTCCCCCTCTTGCCTTGTGGCCACCATGGCTCCCTGCCAGCAGTTCCGCTCAGGGCTGTCATCCCCTGACGCCCGCTACCAGCAGCAGAACCCAGCGGCCGTCCTCTACCAGCGGAGCAAGAGCCTGAGCCCCAGCCTGCTGGGCTACCAGCAGCCAGCCCTCATGGCTGCGCCCCTGTCCCTCGCGGACGCCCACCGCTCTGTGCTGGTGCACGCGGGCTCCCAGGGCCAGAACCCAGCCCTGCTCCACCCCACTCCTGCCAACCAGCAGGCCTCGCCCGTCATCCACTACTCACCCACCAACCAGCAGCTGCGCTGTGGGAGCCACCAAGAGTTCCAGCACATCATGTACTGTGAGAATTTTGCACCTGGCGCTTCCCGGCCTGGCCTCCCTCCGGTCACTCAAGGCCAGAGGCTGAGCCCGGGTTCCTACCCCACGGTCATCCAGCAGCAGAATGCCCCAAGCCAAAGAGCTGCCAAAAATGGACCCCCGGTCAGTGACCAAAAGGAAGTACTACCCACAGGAGTGACAATTAAACAGGAGCAGAACTTGGACCAGACCTACTTGGACGACGGTAAGATGCTTTGCTTTCTCAGTGCCTCTGAGGCGGTTCCCCAGCCCCCACCCCGGAAGTTCACTGCCTGGCCGAGGTACAGCGTATTCCTCAAGCTCTTAGGCCTCAGGGGGCTTGAATACAATGGCCTATGGTGCCATGCAGCTAGCATTGCCCAGCAGGAGTTTTGGGGGTGGGTGGTGACCGTTTTAGATGCTCCCCCTGGCACCCCAACAGGAAAAGCCAAAGAGGACAATTGTGGCCATAGGCGTGTTGTCCCCAGGGTCATGAACGGGGTCCATTTAACTGCTTCCACTCTCTTTCCAGTTGCCAGATTTAGATGCAGGATAGGAAAGCAGAGAGGAAGGAAAACTAGCCTCCTCTCTTCCTGTAGAGCACAGCCCCGCTTCATAGCCCTCTTCTGTGAGTAGGGGGAGGGGGAGCGGGCAGCAGGAGGAAGGAGAGTGGTAGCCATTGAGAGGGCTCCATCCGGCAGGGACAGGAGCGTGAATGCGGCTTGCAGGCGGCTGGGGGGCGGTGGCCGCTCCCTGCTGCAGGTCGGAGGGACACAGGGCACACTGACGGGAGAGTGTGATGCTGACTCAGTGGATGGGTAGGGGCCTGTGTGCAGGCAGAGGCCTGGCCAGGACGCGTCTGTCCTGCTCTGCTCTGGGGCTGGGGAGGAAGGGCCTTGAGTCGCGTTGACCAGACTCAACTGAGCTCAGCAAGAAACGGCTGCAAGGCAGAGGGGAGGGCAGGCGGAGCAGCCGTTCCTTGAGGGCTCCAGGAAAAAAGAGCAAGTGGTAGTTTCTTAAGAGAAGGAAACCCTAACTGGCAGGCCCCTGCCCAGCCTTGCGTTTTATAGCTCGTAGCATCTCACACGTGCAATCCACTTCTGAAAGTGCTTGAGACCAGAGGAGTTTTCAGCTTGGGAATATCTGTAAAGACTTCACCAGTTGAGTGTCCTTGCTACAGAAAGCTGAAATCTAGAATAGTCCAAAATCGGAAACTTTTTGAGCATCATGTTGGTGTTCAAAAGAGTTTTGGATTTCGGAGTGTTTTCAGTGTTTAGACTAGGGATCCCCAATCTCTACTCTGAAAATTCAATTATTTAGTAAAATTAACTCTCAGAAGTTCAGCCCAGAAATAGGAAATTTGTCAGACAGCTTCACTTCCAGTAGTTATGATAAAGGCTAAATTCAGACAGTTTGGTGCCAGGAAAATCCTTTGTTGATTACTCAGAAGCTGTTGATTGATTTGCTTTCCACAAAGTCTTGATGAGCCGAGTTGTCTGGGGGGTTCTGTGACTTCTAATAGTTTCTGTGTCCTCTTTCTAGTGATACCACCAGCAATAAAACATCCCCTGGGCTCCTCAGGCTGAAACCTAGGGGCTGCTTGTTGTAGGGCTCCGGCCCCATGTGCCCTCCCGAGCCAGCCTGGTAGTGTTGCCGTGTGGCCCATGGGTGTGAGCCTGTGCAGTCGGGCGCGGGGGGAGTCAGGGCCCCTTGCTCTGTCCCACGGAGACTCTGTCCTGGGATGACTTGATCTGAGCGGCTAAGATGATGTCCCCTTGCTTATTGTGGAGGCCATCGGCATAGAGAATGTAGCTGGCCCAGGGGCCAAGGCTGTACCTGCCCCTGTCCCCGTGTGCATCCAGGGACTGTGTTGGAGACCAGGAGGAGCTTTGGGACCAGATGAGAGTCTGGGCAGGACAGGAGAGTCTCCAGTTGTCTGTGACAGGTGCGAGCGTGAAGCGTTCCCGTCTGCCATCCTGTCCTCACCCTGTGTTGAAGATGAACGGGTTGGGAACCCACTGGAGTCCAGGAGTCTGCCTGCCTGCCTGCCTAGCACCAGGCGGAAACGGGACAGAAAGGAGACATGGTGTTTTGCAGCCTGGAGCTGCCTCAGCCTGTGTGGCCAGTTGGGCTTCGCGGCTCATGGGCTTCCTGGGCCTGGACGTGGCACAGGAGTCGAGTAATTCTGCGCATGTGCTCCAGAAGGAACAAGGTACTGCTGGTCAGGTAGCATTCTGGGCTCAGCTGGCATCGGGCACACTCTGCCCAGGGTGACTGCAGTGCCCATGGTGAGCCGCTGCTGTTCCGCCTCTGTGGCCAGCAGGAAGAGACGGGCATAGTCCTGCCTCCGGCTTGCTGAGATTCCTGGCCCCGGTGGCTGCCAGTCCAGGGCACATTTCCAGACTCCCCTCCGGGGCTCAGGGCACAGACATCTCAGTCTGATGAGTCGTGCTGGTTTCTGACTGGTGACTGGGTCCTGCCTCTGTCTGGCAGGGAGATACCTGGGCTTCTGAGATGCAGTCCTGTCCTTCCACTCCTGTCCAGAGGGGTCCCCTCTGCTGAGGGCTCCTCTCCCTGCGCTGAGCATGGGCTGGACGCCGAGCAGCAGCCCTCCAGCCTGCGAGCCTTCTGCCTGAGGGCAGTGCGCGTCTGCCACTGTCTGCCTTAAGATTTATCCACCTTGGCTTTCCTGGGAAATGCGTGCGAGCACAGCCCTCAGGCGCCCAGGGCCTGGGAAGGTTCTGCCTCAGGAAAAGGAAGTGAGCAGCGGGTACTTGTGCGAGGCCTCAGTTCTCGAACAGGTGCACGTGGCCCTCTTTAAAGCTGCCGTGCATCTCCCCTGCGGCCCAGGGAAGCCCCCAGGATTTGGCTGCTTTTGCCCAAACCTGAACTGTGGGACACTCCTCGCTCCTCCTGTGCGTCCCTCGAGCCCCCATTCCTGCACGCAGGCGCCGCTGTCTGGGCCCCATTCTTTCCTGGAACTCCGGAGCGCTGCTCCCGCGCTCTCCACTGCCCCGCGGGAGACGTCTCCAGAGCGCCCAGGGAAGCCGCGGAACGCAGCCCTTGCCCTCGTGGGGGAGTGTCGTGGTACAGGAGCTAGAAGCTGGCACGTCAGGCGATGAGCGGGCTTCAGACTGGGGGGCTCTGCACACAGTGGGGAGCTGGAGGCTGGCAGCAGAGCAGCGGAGGGAAGGAGCCGAGTGGGAAGGTTGGAGGAAGGGCGTTTCGGGGGAGGGACCAGCCGGGGGCGGTGGAGGCCGCAGGGCAGAGCAGCAGGCTGTGGGGGCCGGGCTTCCGGTAGCGGTGCACAGTGGTCCAGTTTACTTTCTGTAACGCTCTCTCCAGCTGCCTTGGAGAGATGAATTATAAGGAGGCAAGAGCTGGAAGGAGGGAGACAAGTGTTTAGGACAACAGAAGGTTTACAGTAGTCTCCCCTATGCCGTGGGCTTTCCTTCTTTGGATTCAATTACTCATAGTTAAGCATGGTCCAAAATATTTAATAGGATGTTCCAGAAATAAACAACTCATAAGTTTTAAAAAAGTAATTCATAAGTAAAAAAGCGATTCATTTATGACACTGTATTGTTAAGTGGCAGTTTTATTATTAGCTACTATTATTAATCTCTCACTGTGCCCAAGGTAGGAGAAGATGGTACCCACAGAACTCAGTACAGTGGGTGGTTTCAGGGTCCCACTGGGACGTGCCCCTCGGGGGTGGGGGCCACAGTACTTCTTTGCTCACCCAGCCGGCCATGAAGAAGGGAAGCCCCCAAGCAGGACCGTGAAAGGCAGGTAGTGGCTTTACGGAAGGTGCACATTTATGTAAAATATACCTGGAATTGCCAAAATGTGTGTAGCACGGCCCCCCTCCCCCCTTCCCACTTCCTTTGTGTAAGGTCGAGGCAGCCGTGTTTTACCAGCCAGGCTAGGTGCGCAGGAGAGGTGCAGGGCCAGAGGCTTCACTCTTGACTTTTGCCTCGGGGTCCGTCAGCAGCGTGTCCTGGGCGCCACACCGACCACAGAGCTGACCCGGGGGTTTGCAGGTCACCGGGCCGTCTCACCGCGGAGCCCACTGCGGGCTTTAGGGACTGGTGTGCCCCGGCGTCCTCAGGGACTCAGCCACAGACAGGAGGGCCGCGAGCGCCGGGGCATGGGCTGCCTCAGAGCTCCCCCGACCTTGCTCTAGAAACCCCGTGAGGAGAAAGGTTGTGGTCTGTGTGAGGGCCAGAGCCCCGTCGGTGACTGAGGCCAGCCCCTGCCCCACGCGTGTGTCCGTGTGGGTGAGTGTGTGCTCACACTCAGCATTAGTGCTTCTCCAGTCGGAATATGAAGTTCTCCAAGAGTGTGTGCACGGAGCTGCGCTGACTGAGTGGACTTGAACAGTCCACTTTGTATGTAAATACTGCCACGTGCGCCCGCCCGGGAGTCAGCAGTGTGCTCTGCGTAGGTCACGAGTGGATCACTCCCAACTCACCGCCTGGATCGTGACAACCTTCTCAGCACCTCAGAAACACACCACGTCCTGTGTTCCTTCCACAAAAGCAGCCGCCTTTCTGCCTTCCAGCTCCAGACTCGTTTTCTGTGTCATTGGAAGCCACTCTGCCGCCTGGCTTTCTTCTTCTACCTCGAGGTCGGGAGACCTGTCCCTGGGTGGGGTGTATGTCCACCAGGATCTGAACTTCAAGCTGCGAACAAAACCCCACGCAGCTCCTGAGGAATCCAGGGGGTGGTGACGCCGCTAACCGATCCAGTCACCCGGTCCGCTTCCCGGGTTCTCCTGGTGCTTTCTCTACACTCCCCTTTATTTTGGCCACTTAAACACCTGGCCTTCTTTGGCTGGGTGAAGACACGTGAGAAACAAATAGGAAACTGTCCCCGAGGAGGAAGTGGACTGTGATCCCACAGGCTGGTTTTCAGGCAGCAGAGAAGCGGTGTAGAGGTTCTGTTCACCTCGGGGTAGTGGGGAAACGTCCCCGCTCGCCTTGGTCAGCTCCTTGGGCGCAGGCCACGTCACCCCCGTGTGGACTCCTTGCACAGGTGGCTGCCTCGGGCTGCCAGGTGGCACAGTGCAGCCCGGCTGCCAGGACTGTCGAGGACAGTGGTCTGGCGATGTGCTTTGTTTTCCTTTTGATCTTACTTTCGTCCTCCTCTTCCTTCCCCCTTGTGCCCAGGAATTTCTCAGACCTAAGGTACTAACCTACGCAGGGTCTACCACCCACTGCGTGGCTGTGGGCTAGTGACAGCCTCCTCGTGCCTTTATTTCCCCATCTGTAAAATGGAGGCAATTGTAGTTCCAGCTGCCTTGGGGCATGCTGAGAAAACAGTGAGCTGATAATTAATGCATGTTGCTCGTGTTCTTTGTGCTGGAGATGAGGGAATCATACAGAAATGTTAGTTGCTGTTATTTTTATGAATTTAATTGCCTTGACTTCTTGTCAGACATGGTTCCCATCTTTAAAGTTGGTGAAGCCCGGGTACGTCGTGGCCCGGGCTCCTGGGAGGGCCACAGGATGCTTACCTGCCCAGAGGGAGGATGGCCTCGGTCCAGGAGCCATGAGGACTCTGGGTGGCATGTCCCCTGCTGTGGGCACCCTGGCGGAGCATGGACCGGAACCCGAGTTTTTCTGGTTGTGCCACTAGCACAGCTAGAGGGTCCTTTGAGGAGCTCCATGCCCAGAGGCTGGCTGTGCCCATGCGTGAGAAGCGGGTGAGGCAGGAATGGGCACAGGGACACACCCTGCAGAGGACAGGAAATGGGGAGGACCCGGGGAGGAAAAGCAGTTTGTAGCTGCTCATAGTATGCGTGGGGACACTCAGTGCCCACAGCCAGCTGTGACAGAGCAGCTGCTGCCCAGTTGGTGCACCCCATGGGCCCTGGTGAGGCCGGGCTCTGTGTGGGGCTATGTAGCACTGACAGGGGGTTCTTATTTGGGTGTGGACTGTGCAAGTGCTCTTGGCTTTGCTTCCTGGGGCCATAGGTACCTGGCATCATCACGTAGGGCGACAGGGCATGCCAGAACTCATCAGAAGCCACCAGCATCTAGTTTAATTTGCAGGGTCATCTGTACAGGACCAGAGAATGCCAGGGGCCTGCTGGGGGCTTGTGCCAGAGGCATTCCTTCTTTCTTTCAATTTGAATAGCTTCAATACATTTTATATAGGTGTTACCTGCATATGTTTGAAATATAATATTAAAGGAATCTAGCAAAGATCATGAGTTCACTTCTGCTTTGCCCTGTTATCTAGTTTTTCTCTAGTTTTCTAGAGTATTTTTCTCAGCTCTCTTTGGTCATTATTATCTGCCTCTGGGAGCCTGTTTGGATCTAATCCTCATCTCTGTGGACTGTCGGTATCACAAATATATTGTAAATCTTATTGGGTACCATGGCCCTTTGCAGGACCATGAAGCATCGTATATATGAGATTAGTCGCACCCCCTTCCCCTCTCTGTTCCTCTTGGTAAAGCACGTTCTGGAGTTCATGCAGTCAGGAGCAGTTACAAATGTATATCCTTACTTTCTTCTGCAAAAGGTAGTAAAATATCCGCACGGGTTCCCTGAGGGTGGGAATCGACATCACAAGCAGCAAGGACAGATTGCCTTGTGCACCTGTGGCTCAGTGAGTGAGGCCAGCTCTCAGGACCAGAGTTGCCGGCCACATGGGTCCAGGCTCAGATCTGGGCCTCTGCAGCATGGCTTCAGGTTGTGCTGCCTGACTTTCAGAATGGCCTTGCCCCGTTTCCCCTCAGTAACCTAGGCAAGTCACTTAGGAGAATGGCCCCAGCTCTCCAGGTTATTGTGTGGGTGCAACTGGGAACAGCCCTGAAGGCGCATGCCCAGTACCCGGTGTGCAGACCAAACACACGCTGTCAGTATGCTTGTCCCCTTCTGCCATCAGTTCTGGGCCGTGGAGGTAGCAGGGGTAAAGCTATCCCTTTTGAAGCAGTGCTGAGAGGTTGGCTCAGCCTGGATTCTGCTCATCCTGTGAGAGCATCTCTTGTTAATTTGGGAAAGGACACTTGGAACCTCGCTGGGAAGTTCCAGAGTTCAGGAAGCTCTGCTGACCACAGAGGAGCCCACAGAATCGGCGAGCTGCTATTTGAAGGTATCATCGAGCCCCTGGCACTCCCCCTACTGGAGGAGTGAGCCCCAGGTAGCATCTGTCCCGTGACGTCTTCATGTTCCCTTCAGGGGGCCCCCTGTCCTTAGAGGATGTCACCCTCCATCCTGCGTGGGACACACTCTGCAGTGCTGACCAGTGGATGAAAGCTGCCGCGCAGCGGCTTCCCAGCCCGAAACTGCACAGCAGATGTTCGGGAGGTCAGAAGCTTCCAAACCACAAGGAAGTCCGTCCCCAGACTTCCTGTCCTCTCATGCCACATTCCAGAGGCATGTGCCCCGCCAGAGCAGACAGCTCTAGGAAAGGGACCGCAACAGATGCCGGCCTGTGCCAGTTGGCGGCTATGCAGTCACCCATCCCAAACCGGTACCCTCGGCCATCTGAATCATTCGCACTGCATTCAGTGCCACCTTCAAGGGAGGCTATTCTCTCGCCCTAACGAATGAATGTCCTTGTGATGGGGAGGTGCTCCGTTGGACAATATTTGCGGGCAGCTCAGTGTTTGAATATTTGAAGTCCTTCTCTGTTTTCTTCCCTCGCAGAACAAGGTACAGAAGTGCGGGGCGCACCTCCCCACCCCTGGGGGCGGTGTGCCAGCAAGCGGGAGACCGAGCTCGGTTCCTGGCATGCCGCTCCTGGGGGCACACTACGGGCGGGGGTAGGTCTTCACCCAGCCCAGGCTGCACCCGAAGTAAGAAGATAGAGATATACATCAACTTAGACATTTAGTGAGACCTTGTCTCAAGATACCAAAAAAAAAAAAAAAAAAAAAAGGAAATAAACAGTGGGGATACAGGGCCTGGGTTTAATCCTTAGTACTGAAAAAAAAAAGTTGAAAAATAATTTTAGTTATTTGAGGCTATGACTTGAATGATAATTGATTGGATCTCATTTTATACACTAGATGTTTCCTCCATTCTCCCCCCTCAGTAAAGCCATCTGGATGAGAGCAAAGTTTTGTTTGCCCGGGGCAAAGCCCACAAAATAACATTTTAGGAAGTAGCTCTGGTTTTGCTGTACCCTGCAGAGTGGAGATGCAATACACTCTCTTGTTGCTTTTGTTGTGTCGGCTTCAGGAACAATTTTGGTCTTTCTGCTTACTTTGGACCTATTCAACTTTATTTCAGCACCAGTTTTCTTTTACTTTTCATCCTGGTACGAAGAAAAAAAAAGAGGGATTTTATTCTTGAGGAACGGCAAAACCATTTATTTGGCTCTTCCCTGTAGCATTTTTGACACCTCTTTAATTTTTTATTGATCTCGGGATCTGGTCAAGTTGAGACTTTATAAAGGACAGGCCGGGCCTGCTTCGCCCATCTGAGTGTCAAGAATCTGTCTCCAGGTGAGTCAGAGACACCAAGGGTTCAATTTGGAGTCTGATCAGGTCCTCAGCGACCAGGCCTGCTGCTTTCAGCTCAGGGATGGCATCGTCTCATCCCTTTCAGTTGCCATGAAACCAGATCTCCGGCAAAGCAGCCAAAGCGCAGAGAGCCCTGGTCATGTTACCCTGCGCCTCCCAATTCGGTTTGATGATGGGATTTTCTGGTGCAAGCAATTGGGGCCGAGGTGGAGGCAGTCTGCAGACGAACAAATGGGTTTCATCTGAAGCCGGTTAGTTCCACTATCCCAAGAAAGCGGAGGGGACACTCCCTGGTTGTTAATTTCCAAAATTCTGGACAAAGTGGTGGCTCTGTTACATAAGCCGACGACATGGTGGATGCCTTTGAAATGCTCTGCAGACGGTTCTTGTAGATTTCTGGAAGTTGATGGTGTCTTTTGAATTCTCAGCTTTATGGGATGCCTAAAAAAGAATTGACCCCAAGTTGATTAAAGCGCCCTCTCCGCTCCTTACAGATGGATTGAGTTGTGGTCTGCCCGAGCACTCGGAAGAGGGGCAGCCGACTGGTGCTCCGTGAGCTGTGTTTAGCCTGCAGATATTTTGTTTGGCCCACCCGCACAGTATTTAAAAAAATATATTTGGATTAGATACCAACATTTAAAAGCCAGAGGATTGCACGCAAAAAATACAGATTTCCGGCTTGCCTCTGAAACACAAGGATCCTGCCACCTTGGCATGGCAGCTATCTGGAGTCCAAGCCACAGCCAGCCTGCGTGTGCCGCCTGTGGAGAGAGAGCAACCCTCGTCCCCAGCGCCGGCCACTCACTCTTGGCCCGGCAGTGGATGGGGTGATGGTTGTGTCTGACCATCACGCCGTCCTGGGTTCATCTCATTTCTTGACTGGCGTCACTCAATCAGATTTCCCATCTTGACTCAGTTGGAATTTGCGACTTTGGTAACAGAGGCACCACTTGTCCCTGTGGCTGCCTAGCACAGGATCTGACACGTGGGGCTTTTCTTTGTTTCTTTTGTCTGTCTGCCTCCTCGTGGCTGTGGGGTAAGGTTTTTAAGTAGAGCTAACATTTTACAAAATTCATTGCAAAATACTTTGAACATCAGTAAATAACAGGGTCTTAGAGTGGACCCCTGTGGGCCTCTTCTACCCAGCAGCCACTGTAATCACCCCGAGGCCGATCTGATTTCTTCTCCACTTCCATCCTCTGCCACCTGCATTGCTCGGTAGTCATTTGAAGCAAATCCTAGACATTACATCATTTCCTGTATCAGTATTCAGTATGTTTCTTTAAGTATTAGCAGACCTACAAATTGATACTTTTTTCATATCACAAAATATCTAGTGACTTTCACTTTCTTCATTTTGCTATTATTTTGTCGTTTGTTTGCATCAAAAGTAAGTTCAGGTTTCTAAATCTCAGTCCCGAGGTTCTTTAGGTTAAAAATTGAAAAGGGGGTTTCACTAGCAGCCTCAAGCCATTTATTTGTTGAAAAGAGCTAGGTGGTTTATCCTGTAGCACTTCCCGCAGCATGGCTTTGACTGGTTGCATCCCATGGGGAGAGGTTCCTCTGTCTCTGTGTGACCTTCACACGAGCAGCCGATTTGAGAGGTACAAGGCACCCAGGTTTAGTTGTTTGGGGCAAAGCCCCTTCTGCAGTGGTGACACTTCTTCGCCAGGCGGCAGCTTGTGGTGTCGTCTTGGCCCTCTTCAGTGATAACTAGCAGCTGAGGATAGTGAACATCCAGCTCTGTTCATTCCATGGTGCAATAATTGCAAAATGGTGATATTCTTTCTATTCTTACTCTGCTATCACTTCCCCTTCTGTTAGCTGGAAAACTTCTATAAAGGGAAACTTCCCAGCGTCAACAATGGCAGAATTCAGATAGGGAGAGCAGTATGAATGCTTCTTTCTCCTTTATTTACCAGTTTTTAAAATAATGGTTTGGTTCATTAACATCCTCCTGTGGTGATCAGTTAGGATTGTTTATGGGTTTTCGGGGGTTATTTTTTGTGTGTGCGTGCCATTATGAATTCATGGATTTAAACATAATTGATGTTTTAAGATTTGAATGGGCCTTTCTGAGTAGTTCCTTTTGTTCTTATCACTGCTGGCTCTGAATAATATGACTTCCTCCTCTTTCTTCCTGTGGAGTAGCAGTGTGCTTGGACATCCAGAGGCTTCTGCAAGGAAAGACCCTATGTGTCCTCTACACTGTAAGGGACAACATGTAACTCATGCTGGTTGCCTGAGACATTCCCCACAGCACTACAGAATCTGTACATGGGATTTCAGAGTTTGCAGGGCAGGGGGTTATGTACCACTGGGGACGTAGAGGGCTGCTGTAGTGACGCCCACAGGTGGCAGTGGCTCCAAAAAGATGGGTGGTTTCTTCCTCAGGTAACCGCAAAGGCATATGTAGTCCATGGCTAGTCTCCTGGCACTGCAGTGCCAAGGTCTTCCTGCCTTCCTGTGTCACCATTCCTAGATGGCATCCTCACCTGCTGTCCAAGACAGCCCTTGGATGGAAAGAGAGGGTGGGAGAGAGGAAGGAGGGCAAGTCCTTTCCTCGACTTAGTCTTTTGGCTCATTCCTCATTGGCCAAAGCCTCATCATGTGACCACCCTGTGCTACAAAAGAGCCTGGGAAATGCAGTTTTTTTGTTTTTCTTTTTTTTTGAGACAGGGTCTCACTTTGTAGTTCAGGCTGTCCCTGAGCTCACTATATAGCCCAGGCAAGCCTCGAACTCAGCAATCCTCCTGCCTTTGCCTCCCGAGTGCTGGGATTAGAGATGTGAGCCACCACGCCTGGCACTGTGGTATGTGGTATTGATTGTTGGTGGGCATGAGTCACCACGCCCAGCATTGTATGTGGTTACTAGGGATCAAACTCAGGACCTTGCACTTGTGAGGCAGGTGCCGGAACCACTGAGCTAAATCTCCGGCCCCAGGAAATGCAGTTTTTATATTTACATTAACCACTTAGGGCACAGCTTCATGTACTCATGAAGACAGGGAAAATGGACTTGGGGGCCTCTGTGCAGGATATTCAATAACAATGGGAAAATAGTTCTAAAAGGAGGATGGATATTTTGGATTCTTTAATATTCTTAAGGGTTTCTTCATCTATTCTATGTGTATTTAAGGAAGTTTCTAACAGACCAAGTGTTGTTTTTAGGTCGCAGTGACAAAGGTCCATCAAACACAGTCCCTGCCTTTGTGGAGACTACCTCTTAGTTGGGAAACAGAAAACTAAATAAATACATGCAGTCCTGTCAGGTGGCAGTAAGTACTAGGAAGGAAATCTAAAACAGAATGTTCAGTTATTGCTGAGTTGCTCCAAATTCAGAGAGCCCTGTTCTTTAGGGTCAGTTCAGGAATTTTGAAACATTTTCCTAATGTCTTTTTTCTGTGCCCTGGGCATTGTGCCCCATGCTGGGACACGCAGACAGCCAGAAGGGTGCCCACCTCTGTTGCTATGGCCTAAAAAGGCTTGCTCTGCTGGGCTGCTGATTGCCCAGAGTCGATAAACAGTTTCAGATGGAGGGGGCATTCTGGATGAGACAGACAGGAGAGGCAACTTCTCATCTGATGCCCAGCAGAGGGACAGCCAGTGCAGGCCAGTGTGGATGGAATGTGGCTTATGGGAGAGCCAGGGGCAGAGGGTATAGCTGGGAGCCACAGAGTAGATACCTGACACAGGTACCCAGGGCCTGGGCCAGAGCACAGCCTCCCCAGGCCCAGATCTTACTCTGGGTGTAAAAGAGGCTGCAGGCTGGGGCGGCGGCGAGTAGGGTAGGGAATCACATGGGTGAACCGTCCTCACACTCAGTGTTAGAGACAGCAGCACCCATCAGCATCTGTCTCCTGGAAGTGGGGGCAGGCAGCTGTGGGTCACGAAGCCAGACAGTCAGAGGGTGGGGGTCCACGTGGAGTCCTGCGAGAAACGAGCCACTTCCGACAGAGTGCGGAGTGTTATCCAGAGCTGACCAGTGTCACTCCTCCATCTGAAGAGATGCCCCACATTGGCTTTAGCTCTTCACCTCCATGAGGTTACCTCGCAAGGGTCTCAGACTCACCTGGGCTGCAGTGGGCTCCTGTCCTCTCTATGCCACCCTGCTTTCCCATCACCCACATCTCTGTGGCTGCCGAAGGGCCTGGGCAGGGCCCTCGGTGAGTTATGTAACGTCTGCGGCCTTAGTTTTCCTCACTGTACAATCAGCTAAGGTTTAAATGAAATGTCACACAGAAGTGAGCCCAGGGCACTGGACACAGCATCGCTCTCCAGGGCATCAGTGACAGCTCCACCCCCTCCTGGGCTGGGGACTCGTCTTTGTCCCTGCATTTGGGGCGTAGCATCCTTTCTCTGATACCTTATACCAGTTCCGGTTCCCATATTGCCTCTTCCAGATTCGAATTAGCTCCATAGCCCAATCAATGGAGAGGACTGGGGAGAAGACTGGGGAGAAGACTGGGGGGGGGGACCCTGAGGAGCAGCCCTGACAGTCAGATGGGGAGACAGGCCGGGGACTGATCCCAAGTCCTGGCGAGGCTGACTTTACGGGTCTGGGGTGACTCCTGTCTTCTCCTGGTTTCTGAGACTTTTACCGCCTCATCTTTCTCCTGCCCTGGACCTTGGCACAGGACCAGCCAGGCCAGAGCCAGTTGTTTTCTCCTTGGAGACGGGCAGCACTGGCAAGGATGCAAGGAAGGAGGAGGGGGAAGGATGTGCAGGTGTGCAGCCGTGAGATGGCGTGAAACTGGCAGTGTGCGGCGTTGCCAGGTGGGGTGATGTGGCAGAGGACACGGACAGAGTCTCCTAAGCTTTGGAATGCATGCGTCCTTGGGCCCAGGTGTACCTGACTTCCCACGGTCTGTCCCTCGGTGTGTGGCAGTCCCGCAGCAGCGGCCCCGGCCCTACACGGCGTGCTCAGGCCCAGAGCTTCGTGACCCCGGGAGCCCCCGTGGAGACGGCCTGCGCAGGGGCCGAGCGCAGCCTCCCTGGCGTTTGGGAGCCTGAAGGGGGGTAGCCGCAGACTGGAGACAACATGCGTGTCTTCTGTGTAAGGTTCGAGAGGGCAGTGACGGGCTGGGGAGGGCTGCTCGGTACAGGTTTAGCCTTTTGTTTCTTTCTCTTCTTTGCATATGCATGTACTGCTTAGGAAAATGAAGAAAAAGAAGTGCATTCTGCTGGCCCTAAGAGTGACCCTAAAGTTTTCTAAGAAAAACAAATTTAGAAACAGCAAATTTAGAAACTGACACCTTTCGGTTCTGCCTAGGGTCTGTCCCTGCTGCTGGGATGTAGAGCGTCCCCTGTCCGGCCCCTCATCCGCGTCAGGGTGACGCGAGGCTCTGGCTGAGCTCTCCTGCCTCTGGGCCTTGCCCATGGCATAATCTCCAGCTGGCATGCTGCCCCTCTTTCAGGGCTTTCAAGACCCCGACCAGGTCTCCCTCTGGAGCCGCAGGGCTCTCTCTGTGCCCGCATGCGCATGTGTGACTCTGCGGAGGACTCGCCTTGTCACCGGCACTGCTCCGCAGGTCCAGCCCCCCGAAACTAAAGTGTGTGGCCCAGCAACAGGCCACCTTTGTGACACAGAGCCAGGGCCACGGGAAGGAGGGGAGCAGCCAGGAGCAGAGCAGCGGTCACCGTGCGGCTCTGTGAAGTGTGTCCGTGCCCCCGCCCCCGCTGCAGGCCTCAGCACCGGCTGCCTGGAACACAGAATACTCCTCTTGCAGGGGGACCGAGTTGCCTCCCGTCCTACCGTAATGTTCTAGCCTGGCTTCTCCCAAAGCTGGCACGGGGCATGAGGTGGCAGGACATGGAGGGTCAGGTCCTGAGTGAC
>PVIC010024701.1:0-25837 GCA_004025085.1 Thryonomys swinderianus
AGGCTGGCCCTGAGCTCACTATGGTGCCCAGGCAAGCCGCCGCGAACTCAGCAATCCTCCTGTCTCTGCCTCCCGAGTGCTGGGATTACAGGCGTGAGCCACCACGTCCGGCACTGTGGTATGCGGTGTTGATTGTTGGTGGGCGTGTCTCCACACCCAGCATTATATGTGGTTACCGGGGATCGAACTCAGGACCTTGTGCTTGCGAGGCAGGCGCCGGAACCACTGAGCTAACCCTCCAGCCCCACTGCTGTCTTATTCTTAAAAAACAATCTCATAGCATTGGGCTAACCTGGGCTGGAACTAAGAAAATTTTTTTCTCCTTTTTGGAACTGATCAATTTTAATATTCTTTCTTTTTTGTGGTACTGGAAACTGAACTGAGGGACAGTCTGCCACTGGGCTACATTCCTAACCTTTTTAGCTTTTCTTTAATTCTGAGACAGGTTCTCACTAAGTTGCCCAGGCTGGACTTGACCTCATTAACCTAAAGTCTTAGCCTCCCAAGCAGCTGGGATTATAGGTGTATGACACTGCACCCAGACATCATTTTTATTTTATAAGAATTTTGTAAATTTTCATATTGTACATTAAAGCTCCAGAATGTGCACATAAAAAAAAAAAAACAACTAATACTATCTTTCTAAAACCAAAACACAAGGCCGAGGATGTAGCTCACTGGTGCCATGCCTGCCTGGCAAGCACAAGGTCCTGAGTTCAATCCCCAATACCACACACACACACGCACACACACAGCAAATAAAAACCACAGCTGGGTATGGTGGTGCACATCTAGGACTTTAAGAGGCTGAGGCAGAAGGATCGAAGCAAGTTTGAGGCCAGCCTAGGATACACAGAAAGTCCAAGAACAGCCTGAACCATATATTGAGACCCTGTCTCAAATTTCTGCTCCCCAAAAATATTAAATTAAAATAAAACAATAAAAGCAATTACCCTGTCTCCTGGTTTTAACACAGGTTCATTTTTGGTCCCCAGTTTATTAAGCAGCGTGTAGGCCAACTTTAAACTTCTGCTCCATAACTTTCCTAGAAAAAGAGAAAAAAACCCTAACAGTCATATAAAAAAATATAGGCTGATTTCAGCAACACAGCACTCAGTTTACCAACCAACTGAAGAAGACAATGGCTATTTAGAGATGATCCCTGGGATGTGTACCACCCCTCTCCCAGCGCGAGCTCAGCCCTCTTCCCAAAGAAGCTTTATATTAATTCCATTGTGTTGTTTTGTTTTGTGGTACTGGGGATTCAACTGAGGCCCTTGTGCTTCCAAGGTAGGTACAGGACCACTTGAGCTAAATCCCCGGCATTCATTCCATTTTATGAAGAGCCAGTTCTGCCCAGAAACAAAAATAAATCACCTTAATTTATATAATATTTCAATTTTTTCTGATTTCCTGTGAATATCCTTAGAAATAATTTGATAAGAGTTGATCACATTTAAAGAAAGGGAAACAATCTCCCTGCCCCTGACTGAAAACAGAAGACTGCTTCTGTCTTAAGCATTTCCTAAAGAACTCAACTGATGTTATCAGATACTTCAGGTAACTGGACAGCAAAAAGCATTACTCAATACTATTCATCATTCTATACCATTGTTATCACTAAATGAAATGGAAACTGGCTGAGACATATGGATATTTTCACAGATGTTTTATAAGTAAGCACTGGCTGGCTGAATGATTTGAGGGCTATGTAGATGAAATTAATACTTCTGAGGTGAACACTAAATTCTTTTGGCCAAAAGAAAAATCAATCTTTTCCTTTGTTTCTTCTTACCCCCCCAGCTATTTAAATTATTTTAGACTATGAGAAATGTGAAAAATAGCAAACTATTTTAAATAGCTGTTACTTTTATACACAAATTACTTAACAGGGGCACTCAAGGTTTAAAGTAGGTCAACTGTCAAAATTTTTGAATAAAAACCTGTTTCTCCTCAAAAAATTATTTTCAGTCTATGGTATAGACATAGGTAAGACAGAATAAAAGGAATCTACTTGAATAAACTAGCAGTGTAAGATCTTACGCCAGGCAGTGGGGTACAGGTCTATAATTCCAGCATTTGGGAGGCTGAGGCAGGAGGTTTGCCTTGAGTTCAGGTCAGCCTGGCTACATAGTGAATTCAAGGCCAGCCTGAACTGCATAGTGAGACTCTGTCTCAAAAAACAAATAACTGGGCTGGGGATTTAATTTAGGGCACAATGCCTGCTTGCGTCCCTGGTACCAAAAAAACAAGCAAACAAACAAACACTGAAGCAACCAAACAAAAATCTCAGGAATTAGCAGTGATTCCATTTTCCTTGAAGATATTTCAAAAAGAGAAAAATCTGAAAAGATGAGAATGTAGCTTCATTGCAAAGTGCTTCTCTACCATATACCAGGCACTGGGTTTGACCCCCGCCCCGTACCTCCCTAATAAAAGATCAGGCAGAAATTTAAATGGGAAAATAATGATTCTTTGTTCACAAGTGAATTTGTGCCTATTATGAGCAAAACAGAGGACAAAGTTAAAAATAAAAGCAATCAGTTTCAATTTTTAGATAAAACAACTTTATTTTCTCCATACATGTTAGCACTGACTAAACTTTTTAAAAAACCCTCTTCCAATAGTAAAGCATCAACAGTCTCCTTCTTTATGTAGCCTTTAAATATTAGTGGCTTGTGAATGTCACATTAGCAAGAAAAATATCTCATAAAAGCTTTCCTGAGAACTTAGGATCCCCTTAAATAACCGGAAAGATTATTTGGAACATACTGACCGACACCTGCTAGGTCTCAAGTCAAAAACATTGCCCATTCCAGCCTGAGGAACTGCTAGGAACAGAGGGGTCTGGGCCCGGGTTCACTCACCGTATGTGAGCGTGTAAACAGGTTTCCCCGTCACATCCAGTGCAGTCAGACAGGGGCACTTGGCTTGAGTGGAGCCCCAGCGCTGCAGGGCGGACTCGAGAGCAGGTGGCCAGTTACAGATGACGCCCAGGGGCTCTCCCTTCACAGGTGTCATCTGTCGGCCCTCAGGCTTGGGCTGGTTGGGGTCCGGCTGAGGTACTACACCAAAAGAAACGGGACGAAATAAGACCAAGTACCAACAAACGCAATCCTAGCCGCAGATACAGCTTCCTTGTCTCTTCCTATTTATCTGATTTAAACTTATTTTGAGAAGAGAAAGTGCATGGTTGCAAGTAGTAATCTATACACTGGGCCTTAATTCAACTTTCCACTTAAAAGGTGAAATCATATTCAACATGTTTTGTGCAACAAACACTGTATTTTTTTTTTTTTTGAGACAGGGTCTTGCTTTGCAGTTCAGGCTGGCCCTGAGCTCACTATGTAGCCCAGGCAAGCCTCGAACTCAGCAATCCTCCTGTCTCTGCCTCCCAAGTGCTGGGATTACAGGCCTGAGCCACCATGCTCAGCACTGTGGTATGTGGTATTGATTGCTGGTGGGCGTGAGTCAAAATGCCCAGCATTGTATATGGTTACCGGGATCGAACTCAGGACCTTGCGCTTGCAGGGCAGGCACCGGAACCACTGAGCTAAATCTCTGGCCCATAAAGTCAATTTTTTTGTGTGTGTGGTATTGGGAATCAAACTCGGGCCCTTGTGCTTCACAAGGTAGGTGCGGTACCACGTGAGCTAAATCCCCAGCCTTTGTGCAACAAACAAATCCTGACACCGCCCCCCCCTACAGAAAAACACAAAGTATACATTTCTTTTCACAATTAGTAACTCTTTTTTGATGCTTTCGGGTTTATGTCCAGTGTTACAGAGCCAGGGTCCATTGCACAGGGTTATGTTAAATGCAAAAGCACAATACGGTATAACCCTAAGCAAATTCATTTGCCTGAGCTTTGGTTTCATCTGGAAAATGGGGACAGTAACAGTTACACCATGGGTCACTATTAGACTTAAGCTGTAAAGATCCCTCTCCCTCGGGATGACCTCTTATTTGTCCTCAGCACTGGCTCCCAAAGCACCTTCCCAGGGAGCCCTCTCCCCCCAACGCTGAGGGGACTGTGCCCTCTCCAGGGCTCACGCGCTGTGCAGTCCTCCGCCCTCTCTACACACTAAGGAGCAGCTTCCTTGTGCGCCACTCCCCGCACCAGGGACTGAGGGATGGAACAGTCTCCTTCCCAGTGCTGCCTCAGGGCCGAGAACATAGAAGGTGCTCAACAATGTTGATTTCAACTGATTTAAAACAAACAAGTAAAAGCTAGACTGTCCACGTGGTTATTCCAAGAAGGTGGTCTGGAGGTGAACATGTCACATACCCTGATGCAGATAAAACTAAAGTTCTCCTAGTTTTTCTACTACACACTATTCAAATAATTTTAAAAATCCTACATCTTCATAAATGGAAAGAATTTATACATGGGACAAATAGTCAAATATTTATTAAGGGCTAATTGAGTACACAGAATGCAATAAACATTGAGAAAGTAAATGCTGCAGGTATCAAACCTTGGAAAAACATTTATGGGTCCATTTATTTGGCCCACGCAGCCAGCACGCACTGGGGACATACACATTCAGAGCGAAGGCTAGGATAACATGAACAGTGTGCAAAGATGCTCTGTGGGAGGAGAGGGCTAGCACTCACGGGGGCGATTTGAAGCCCAAAGTCTGAGTCTTGAACGTACATAGGGAATTTGCCAGGTAAAAGCAACATAAATGAAGTGACCCCCTCTACCCCTCAAAAGTGGAGAAAAGACAGAAGCAGCAATAAGTATTAGATGTGCAAAATAAATAGGACAAAAATTGTGTTTTATAGCTGAATATAATGACAGATTTGGGGAGCGTAAAGTATCTTGATTCTCTCCCCTCCCTCCCTCCCTCCCTCCCTCCCTCCCTCTCTCTCTCTGTGGTTCCAGGGACCAAACTCAGGACTTGCCCTTGCTAGGCAAGTCACCACTGAGCTAAATCCCTGGCCCCCTTGGTTCATTCTTTGCCGATACCAAGCTCAAGAAATAGCTGCTTTATCCAGTTCACTGCCCTAGATAGTCTCTGCTACCCTTCTATTTGTATAGCAGCAGGCTCTAAGTTTAATGCATTTATACTTTTAAAAAGCCACGATGATTCTCAATAATTTTAGCGCTATGGACAAGACTAAATATGCTTGGCATGGCTTTCTAGATACGAAGGTCTGCATTACTGCCGTTCTGCACCACAGCGCAAGGCAGGCTCTGGGTACAGCCTGTGAAACTTCTACAGCATATTTCTCTTCTTCTTTTCCAAAGGTAGCAATTTATCAAACAAGAAAGTGCTGCTCATTTACGATACTACAATGCTGTTATGTCTGATCTTCCAGTGCAAGCTGTTCAAGTATGACTCCTGCCTCAGCCTCCTACAGTGTTATAATTACAGCCATGTGCCAGACATTCTCCCCTCCATTACTACAGATTGGATTAAGGCCTTCACACTGAGCTACATCCCGAGCCCTTTTCACATTATTTGAAACAGGTCTCATTAAAGTTACTAAGTTGTCCAACCCTCCTGCCTCAGCCTCCAGAGCCCTGGGATTAAAGATGTGCATCACCACACATGGTTTAATAGTAGTTTTGATTACATTAGACAGTTAATGGAATTAATGTACAAAAGTAGTTCAGGCTGGCCCTGAGCTCACTATGTAGCCCAGGCAAGCCTTGAACTCAGCAATCTTCCTGCCTCTGCCTCCCAAGTGGTGGGATGACAGGCATGAGCCACCACACCCGGCACTGTGGTATGTGGTACTGATTGCTGATGGGTATGAGTCACCATGCCCGGTATTGTTGTATTGTTGTATGTGGTTACTGGGGATTGAACCAGGAGCCTTGTGCTAGCTGGGCAGGTGCCAGAACCACTGAACTAAATCTCTGCCCCTGATTACTTTGTCTTTTGAGAACCCTTCTCTAACCACATAGATGAAACTAATTTCTTCTCATTTCCCAAGACCCTGTATCTGCTAAAAAACAAAACAAAACAAAAAAACACTGGTTATACTATTTTTACATGAAAGAAGTGATGTCCTAATAAATCTTTGAACCTTTCTTACTATCTACCACACTGTTTTGTAGAAGACAATATATATATATATATGGCTGATTTAATAAAAGGGCTGTATTAGATGAAAAAAGGACTGGGCAAACTTTCTGAGTTAAATCTGACATCTACATCCTAGAGAAATGCCAAGAGTAAGTAACTAAATTAGTCACTTGTGATAATCCTGTATTCAAGACAATTTTATGCTCAATAGCTATCTCAACCCTTTGCCCTTCTTCCCTCCCTCCTTACTTCTCATCTGAGATCTAAAATATAAATCATTCTACAGCAAAAAGAACAGAGAACCCAACTAAGAATCTTGTTCATCCTTTAACCTATGCACCTGACATGTAATAACTGCTTAATAAATATTTGCTAATGAATATATGTTTTTGGTGTTTTTACTACTACCTTCCACAATTTCTTCAGAGTCATCCACAAAAAATTCCTTTAATGGAGGCCTTTTGGGTCGTTTCAGAGTATTGAGAAGCTGCTGGATTTTTGTAGACACTCTGCTATTGACAGGAACACCTACAACAAAAAACAATGGCAACAAATTAAAATTCACAATTTGAAGGTATTTTAGTGTCTCAACTTCCTCACAAGCTTTTACTTTTTTTTTTTTTTTTTTTTTGAGACAGGGTCTCACTTTGTAGTTCAGGTTGGCCCTGAGCTCACTATGTAGCCCAGGCAACCCTCAAACTCAGGAATCCCCCGGCCGCTGCCTCCGAGTGCAGGGATTACAGGCGTGAGCCACCATGCCCAGCATTGTGGGGTGTGGTACTGATTGCTGGAGGGCATGAGGCACCACGCCCAATATTATATCACTGTATGTGGTAATTGGGATTGAACCAGGGACCTTGAGCTTGCTAGGCAGGCAGTGGAGCCACTGAGATTAATCTCTGGCCCAACAAACTTTTATTTCTAAGGCCTTTTGGCCTTTGACCATACTCTCACTCTATTTCAATTTGGCCAAATGGGTATAAATATGTGAATGAGAAGTTTTGTGACAACAAAGAACAAATATAGTGTTATTACTGCACAGTAGTTAAAGATTTCACTTAAGAGCCTTTTCTCCTATATCATTCTTTTCTTTTTCCACACTTGGATTTTGGTTCGAAGTATCTCTCTTGGAAGCATCAAGTATCACAAGTGTGGAGAGGGTCCTCTCGGTGACCCGCCGGAAGCCAGCCAAGGCAATGTAGTTCTGCAGGGGCTCATCTCATATGCCAGGAGCTACTGTTTACAACCGCCATTTTCCAGGTTAATTTATTCTGCTTAGTAAGCTGCTAAAAACAATTCCCTACCGTCAGCTGTATCCATAAGGCTGGACCTGTTGGATCCTTTGTGCATGCCTTTAACTATTCCAGAGGGGGGCAGGTCAATATTTGCTGGGCGTAGTGAGGATGAGGAGGAGGAAGAGGTAGTTGTAGTGACGTCAGGGGGAGCAGAGACATTCTCTAAGAGTGGAGAAAACAAAACTTAGAATTATATAACATTATCAGCAAAAATAAGAAACCTCTCTTTTTGTTTCTTTAAAAACTACATAACTAGGTCATTAGCTGTTGTGGAATAAGCTTTAAAATCAAATTCTAGCCGGGTGTGGTGGCCCATGCCTGTAATCCCAACACTTGGGAGGCAGAGACAGGAGGATTGCTGAGTTCGAAGCTTGCCTAGACTACATAGTGAGCTCAGAGCCAGCCTGAACTACAAAGCGAGACCCTGTTTCAAAAAAAATCAAATTCTACCAGCAAGTTATAATGAGAACACAAAAAAATTAAGCCAGGATTTATGAAGTTTCTATTTTCAAGATTTGGATAGCTTTAGATGGAACTGCATAATGTTTCTTAAAAATATTACTTTCTATTGAGGAGTAAAAAAACAATATCACAAAGATAATCAAAATTAAAAAGTTACACAGAAGTCCATAAAAATTGACTTCAAAATGAAACTACAGCTGGGCGTGGTGGCTCACGCCTGTCATCCCAACACTCGGGAGGCAGAGGCAGGAGGATTGCTGAGTTCGAGGCTTGCCTGGGCTACATAGTGAGCTCAGAGCCAGCCTGAACTACAAAGCGAGACCCTGTCTCAAAAAAAAAAAAAAAAGAAAGAAAGAAAGAAACTACAGTAGGAACTTAATTGGCTATTAATGTGCTAGTCTCTTGAACATTTCTTCATGATTACAGTTTATTTGAATGTCTCCCTTCCCATTGAAGGGCAAAACACTGTCTTGGAGGTGGGTCAGATCGTTCAAGTTTCTAGGTGAAGGACAGCTAGGTAAAGTCCATGTTGGATTTTGATAAAATACCAGGTAATATAAATCTACTTAATAGACAATCCCTTTTCTTTTCCTTTCTTTTCTTCTTTCTTGAGGTGAGTCTCACTTTTGTAGTTCAGACTGGCCCTGAGCTCACTATGTAGCCCAGGGAAGCCCTGAACTCTTGGCAACCCTCCTGCCTCTGCCTCCCGAGTGCTGGGATTACAAGCATGCACCACCACCTCTGGCATTGTAGTATGTTGTGCCAGGGAGTGAACTCAGGACCGTGTGTTTACCAGACAGATGCTGGAACCACTGAGCTAAATCCCTGGCCTACAATCCTTTTTCTTGCTTTGAGTAAAGATCATTCTTTTTCTTGCTTTCAGTAATACAGAGAAAGTGAATGATGTAAGTTAAAAGAGATATATTCAACAGAAATGTGTTACAAAAACACAGAGGAAGAAGCTAAAGAATTGTGAATTTGAGGCCAGCATGGACTGTAAGAGTCCCTGTCTCAAAAAAACACAAAAATAAAACGTGAAGAATTAAGAAAAGGAAAATTAGAGGAAATGAAAATATGGCATAAAAATAATAAAAAGTCATTAAAAACTATCAAAAAGGAAAAAAGCATAATATAAATCAATTTAGGAACAAGTGTGCTAATACACACCTGTAATCCCAGCATTCAGGAGGCTGAGACAGGAGGACTGCTGCAAGTTCAGGACCACCCTAGCCTACAAAGTTACAGTGAGTTCAAGGGAAAGCCTGAAGCACATAGCAAGACCCTATCTCAAAAAACTTGTGAAAACTTTTTAAACTTAATTAAAAATACTGATTTTGGGTAGGGTTTCTATGCTTATAAGATCTGTAAATACTGGTTTAATATTTCTTAAAGTTTAAAATATCCTAGCACAAGTAGACAGGTAGATGGAGTGATTTTTTTTTAATTTGAACTTTTTTCCTTTTTTTTTTTGGAGACAGGGTCTCGCTTTGTAGTTCAGGCTTGCACTGAGCTCACTAAGGAGCCCAGGCAAGTCTCGAACTCAGCAATCCTCCTGCCTCTGCCTCCCAAGTTCTGGGATTATGCACATGAGCCAGTTCACCCAGCACTGTGGTGTGTGGTACTGATTGCTGGTGGGCATGAGTCACCACACTCAGTACTGTTGTATGTGGTTACCCAGGATTGAACTCAGGACCCTGCACTTGCTAGGCAGATGCTGGAACCACTGAGCTAAATCTCTGGCCTTAATTTTGGATTTTTGAGGCAGAGCCTCACTATGTAGTTCAGGCTGGCCTTGAACTCACAGGTTATCTTCCTGCCTTGGCCTCCTGAGTACCCCACCACGGCTGGTTAGCACAAGTATATTGCAGTATAACTTTCTGTAGGATACAGATGATAGCAAAAACATTAAAAGTCCATATGTTTGACCAGGTGAGGTGTCAGAACAGGCAGGGAATATAGTTTAACACTCCCTAAATTCAATTCCCGTGCCAGAAAGGAAAAAAAAGACATTTTAATCTAGCAAGTCAACTTATAGTTTACAGTATTATGTTTCAATAAAATAAGCAGATTAATATACAAAGCTGTATGTCTAAATGTTTATTCCAACAGTCTACATAACAGTAAAAAGCTGGATATTTCTTTATTGTTGTTTTGTTTTTTTTGAGACACGGTCTCACGTAGTTCAGGCTGGCCTTGATTCATACTGTATACCAGGCTGGCCTCAAACTCATGACGATCTTCTTGTCTCAGCTTCTCAAGTGCTGGTATTGTAGGTGTGCACCACCATACCTGGTTTAGATACTCCTTAGATATCCAAAATAGAAAAGGGCTAAATAAATTAGGGCCCAGTCATACAATGGTATGTAAAAATGGTATATGATAGCCGGGCGTGGTGGCTCATGCCTGTAATCCCAGCACTCGGGAGGCAGAGACAGGAAGGAGGATTGCTGAGTTCGAGGCTTGCCTGGGCTACATAGTGAGCTCAGGGCCAGCCTGAACTACAAAGCGAGACCCTGTCTCAAAAAAAAAAAAAAAAAAGGTATATGATAAAGCCATACAGTTAATAGAATTATAATGTTGAAAAAAGATGTTGTGGTATAATGCTAAGAAAAGACGGTAATAAAAATTATGTTCAAGACAATTTCATTTTTGTAAACTCAAAACCAAAAGCCATACATATTTATATGTAAATAAAATCTAGAATACACACCAAAGTCATAACAGTAAAATGTTATTCACAGGAAGTAGTACTGTAGATTAGAATTCTTTTACTGTGTTTGAGTTTTCCTTGTCAGGAAAATGAATTACTTCTCTAGAGCAAACATCCAAAAGGCAGTAATACTGGGTAAGATGATTCATGTGAGTAATTTAAAACAGTAACTTTTCACAAAGTCATAAAAATAAGAGAAAAATAAGAGGTCAGATGAAATCATCTTGTTTAAAAAATGCAAATAACATCAATTGGATCTTCACATTTTATAACTCAAATTGCTCTTTTATGACAGATATGGAAATAAAATCTCACCAGCCATGGCCCTTTGCTTACCCTCCATGAAAGAAGAGGTGGTGAACACACATGTCTGTACACAGCTGCCCTAGCAGAACCACTGAACTACAGGGTAGTATTAAGAGCAAAGGGCACATCATCTAGAACATGGCACATTCTATGGGCAATGACAGTAGCTATTTTATTTAAAAACTATAAGCCTAAATTGAAATATAGCTCTAACTTTTTATTTTCAGAAATCAGTAAAGTAATAAAAAGATCACTAAAAGGAAAACTGAGAAAAATGTGACAAGAAAAAAAGGAGATACCACAGATATATAATGTTAATGTGTATTACTTAGTGCAGTTTGTATTAACCAACTAAGCAGAAACCAAGATCTGTGTCTCTATCTGCAGAAGTCAGAGCTCTTTACAGGACAAACAAAAACACAAAGCAGAGCCAAGCAAAAGCTACACTCTGTACAGTAGCATCAGCAGCAGGTAGCAGTCCACAGAGTACCGACAACCTCAGCCTGCACATTCCAGGTGTAGCAATATCACAGCAGCCAGGACAATAAATCCAGTCTTTATGCCAGAGACGAAAGGGTCACTGATACTGGTTGGTGTAGAATTTGTTCAGGATCAATTTTTCTTTTCTTTTCTTTTTTTTTTGCTGGACAGACCATACATAATTAAGGGAAAATCTCAGATGCTGCATATTTTAATATCTTTTAATACAAAGAACTGTCTTCAACTGGAATAAGCCCATGTTAAGACTGGTGTTATATCCTGCAGCTTGAGTATTGCGTATGGAAATAGATATGGCTTCAGGTGGCAACACTTGGCACCAATGATGCAGACAATACCCATCATTTCCACAACAAATGTATTGCTGGTGTGTCCTTTTTTGCTTCATTAACTATCACATCCTTTCTGACTATATTTTCTTAGGCCACGCTAGAAAACCTAACACAAATCATATGTTCCCTGGATAACAGGTGCCTCACGGAACACAATCTGTACTTCTTGGGTAGATACAGCTCCTACCTATTCGAGTATTGGCAAATACATCAGCTAGAGACCCACTGGTTCCTTTGACCTCTCCGTGGGACAGCGTAGACGATGCGGAGGAGGAGGTGGACGATCCCTGAATTGAACGGTTGATCCAGGACTCAGCGTTCTGTAAGCTCTGTTGCAAGGCAGCAGAGAGCGCAGCTTGGCGTCTCAGAGAGCCCTCATCCTCAGAGGCCGAAGACGTGTCTGTGTGGAATTAGAAAAAAAAAAGTTCTCGATCCTGCCTACGACAATGACTTTCCAGTTCTTGTTCATCGGTCACACAGTCGATGTTGACACCAGCAAAACATTCGCATTCTCAAGAATCTCAAGGCAAGAGCTACCATACTGGGCAAAGCTGGCAAAAATAAAACAGCCTACCTCTGGAGCTGACTTTAAAGTTGTTTTTTTTTTAATTAAAAATAAAACCCTTTAAGAACACTTTAACGTCATTATTTTTTTGTTCTGAGCTTAATCACTATCCAAATTCTGGCTCATCTACCTATGTTTCAAGTAATACTGAAGGTATCTTCTTTTACCTCTTAATTAGAGCACCTCATGAGAAGCTGCCACAGTGAGTTTTACAAGTACTTTTTTAGACTGTACTTAAAATGAAATGGCCTTGATCTCGTTAAAAGCTTGTGTGCCAAGCAGTAAGCAAGGTGATGGGTCTGAAGTGGAGTGAGCACCAGTCCTCAGGCTGCAGAGCTCCATGGCTTTAGTGGAGAAGCCAGTCATCATGCAACACTTTATAAGCAGACAGGAGAGGGCACAGCATCTGGATTTCTTTTCTTCTCATTCTCCGAGAAGAATTATGAAAAATTCACTGTGTATTTAGCCTGGCTCCGACTTTAGGAAAATATGGCTTAATTTAGAAAAGGATGGAGGGAAGGGGTTCCAACCAAATATGGGGAAAGCAAAAGCTGAAACAGAAGTCAAAAATTATTGTAGACTTATAAGGCATAAAAATTAAAAAAATAAAAAAAGCATTTGGTCTGAGGAGGACAACCCTTCTACATGATCTGGGCAGCTTTTCTTTTTATTGGTACATTAAATATACACATCACAATTACACTTCACATTGGGCAGCTTTGTTTTATGATATGTGAACTGAATGAATTCATTCAAGGGTATGATGGCACATGCCTATAATCTCAGCACTCAGGAGGGTGAGGCAGGAGGATTGGTGTGAGGTCAAGGACAGCCTGGACTACATAGTGAGTTCTTGTCTAAAAAAAAACAGTGGGGGGCTGGAGGGTTAGCTCAGTGGTTCCGGCGCCTGTCTCGCAAGTGCAAGGTCCTGAGTTCCATCCCTGGTAACCACATACAGTGCTGGGCGTGGAGACTCATGCCCACCAGCCATCAATACCACTTACCACAGTGCCGGGCGTGGTGGCTCACGCCTGTCATCCCAGCACTCGGGAGGCAGAGGCAGGAGGATTGCTGAGTTCGAGGCTTGCCTGGGCTCCATAGTGAGCTCAGGGCCAGCCTGAACTACAAAGCGAGACCCTGTCTCAAAAAAAAAAAAAAAAAAAGTCCTACATAATCACAGCATGTGCCATGATCCTATCAGGGACCAGTGATTCTGAGGTAAGAATGAGTGCCTAAGAGGCACAAGGAGCCCTAAACAGGTGACAGTCTGGGAGAGGAGATGGGAGGATGCAAGCCCACAGAGATGCTCAGAAATGGGGTGAACAAAGGGTTTCACAGGAGAATCAGCCCGCTCAAAATTTTAAATATTTATGTAAATGAACAAAGACGTTTGAGGAGGTACAGAGCAAAAAAGGATGCTAAAGAGATAAATAATGGCCAGGTCTCAAAGGAATAGAGTCTCTGAAAGAGAAATAAGACATATAAATCCAATGAATTTGCCAGCTGCCATTTTCAACAGCACAATTTGTGAAATGAAAATAAACACCATACTCCATTTTGGTTTTTTTTGGGGGGGTGAGGTTTCTTGCTATGTAGTTCTGGTTGGCCTTGAATTCACTATGTAGTCCTGGCTAGCCCTAAACTCACAGCAATCCTCCTGCCTCGGCCTCCTGAGTGCCAGGATTCCAGGCAGCCTCATATTCAAAAGTTTGTAAAAATTGTTTGTTCTTTTTTTTTTTTTTTTTTTTTTGTGGTACCAGGGATTGAACTCGGGCCCTTGTGCATCCAGGTTAGTTGCAGTACCACTTGAGCTAAATCCCCAGCCCTGTAAAAATCATATTTTTATAATTAGGCTTATGGAAAATTGGCTTGATTGTTTCTATATTGAATCAATTAACTGGGTGTGCTATGCTGATTCAGTTACCTAATATGCCTACCGACCCTCCTCGGAGCGTTTAATGACCACGGCCACTGAGAGGACGTGGCCGGTGTGCCAGCCTTTCATCTGCACTGTGCAGCTCACTGCTTGACTAGTGGTGCAGCGTGAGGCACAGGACCCATCTGCACAGGCCTCCTGCTTGTTCCTCACCTTTAGCAAGTGTGACTATGCTGTTAGTTGTAGGAATAAGAGGCACAGCAGGAAGATACAGTTCCAACTCCTCAGAGGAAGGAGTCTCGCAGGAGTCCAGGGCAGGTGCCTGTGGAACTGAGACCGAAACTGAGGCCTGCAGGGTACGAAGATTTTGTTACGAGGGACACAGGAGAGGAGCAGGCAGTGTCAGGAGAGGGGAGCAGTGCAGAGCGCTGGGGGGGAGCACACACGAGGCCGGTGTGGACACCTTAAAGAAGCTGAGACGAGTCCAAGCGCATGATGCAGAACAGACAAGGACGAAAGATGTGGCCGGAAAAGCAGCGGCCTGGGTCACCAAGGGCCTCGCTGGACGTGCTAAGGGAATGTTTCTGTCTGGAGAGCTCCGAGGCAGGACCCACCCGTCAGCCCACACAGCAGCTCCTCTTCTCAGCCTCATGTGTTAAGTGGAAGGGGCTGTTTATTTCCATTTAATTTGCCACACCTGAAACGTCCCTTAGTAGCTACTTCCTCCGTATAAACAGGAAGGTAAAGAGGATAGAAACTGAAGGCTAACAGAAAAAAACCCATATTACGCAAATGAAGAAGCAGGACTGAGTGTAAGAGTATCTCTCTCCTGCACGCGCTTGCAGACACAAAACTGGCTGGGCAAAACTGGCTGGTATGAATTCAGATTACAGGAAATGTAAGCCTTGCATCTTTTTAGGAATCAAAATGAGGGGCCGGGGATTTACTTCAGTGCTTCCAGCACCTGTCGGGGAAGTGCAGGGTCCTAGTCACAAAAAAAAAAAAAAGGAATCATCAAAATAAGTTCCTTCCTTCCTTCCTTCCTTATTTATTTATAAAATTGTTTTTCAAGACAGGTATTGCTATGTATCTCAGGGTGGCCTCGGAACTCACAGAGATCCTCTTGCCTCATCCTCCAAAGTGCTGGGGATTATAGATGTGCACCACCACTCTTGGCCCTTAAAAGTATTATTATTTGATTGCTTTTCCTTTTTACAAAGTAATCATCTAGGAAACTGCTATGAATTGGTAGAAAATTGGGCAATATTAAATTAACACTAAGAGAAATAAATCTATCAATTTTCTACTGAATCTGCTCTGGTTGAGCATGAACTCATAACTGTTACCCACTGTAACTAAAGTCTTTGCCTTTAAACATTTTTTTTTTTTTTTTGAGACAGGGTCTCGCTTTGTAGTTCAGCTGGCCCTGAGCTCACTCTGTAGCCCAAGCAAGCCTGGAACTCAGCAGTTCTCCTGCCTCTGCCTCCGGAGTGCTGTGATTACAGGCGTGAGCCACCACACCCGGCACTGTGGTATGTGGTATTGATTGCTGGCGTGAGTCACCACGCCCAGCATTCTATGTGGTTACCAGAATCAAACTCAGGGCCTTGTGCTTGTGAGGCAGGTGCCAGAACCACTGAGCTAAATCTCCGGCCCTGCCTTTAAACATTTAAAAAAATAATTTCATTTTGCAGACTAAACACAGAGTCTTACACACATTAGGCAAGCACTCTGCTGAAGTGTCACAAACCCTGTTTTCTATTTCGGGACAGATCCCACTAAGTTGCTTGAGCCAGTCTCCAATTTATAATCCAAGGTCAACCTCCCAAACAGCGTGGATTACAGGTGCTTGGAGCTGAGCCTGGCTCTTGTATATGACGATTATGTCCACACAAGAGAAAGCAATTTTGAAAATAAAATTTGCCCTTTGGTGTATAAAGCCTATGTAACTTTAACACAGTATCACATAGTATTGGTCACCAGGAGCCTTTATTGTTTGTATGTTTCATAGTTAGGAAACATACAAACAATAAGCTTATTATACCATCTCACCCTAAGAAGAATGGCCATGACCAAAACATTTAATAATAAACAAACACTGGCCAGGCTTTGGGAAGAACGAAACCCTTCTACAAAGTTGGTGGGGATATAAACTAGTACAATCACTATGGCAATCAGTGTGGAGATTCCTTAAAAAAAATTAAAAGTTAAAAAACAACAGCTGGGCGTGGTGGCTTACGCCTGTCATCCCAGCACTTGGGAGGCACAGACAGGAGGATTGCTGAGTTCGAGGCTTGCCTAGGCTACATAGTGAGCTCAGGGCCAGCCTGAACTACAAAACAAGACCCTGTCTCAAAAAAAAGGAGAAATTCCATTTGATTCAGCTGTCCCCCTCACAGACATTTCCCCCAAAGGGTTTCAGTCATCATTCCTGTTTATAGCAGGACAATTTATAATAGCTAAATCTTAGAAATAGCATACATATTCATCAATAGATGAAAGGAGGAAAATGTGGTATTTATAGGGTGTACTATGCTGCCATGAAAAAGATAAACTTGAAGCACTTGTAGGTAAATGGGTGCAACTTGAGAACATAATGTTAAGTGAAATAGATCCAACACATAAGCTCAATATCTCATGATTTCTCTGGTAATTGGGTTTATGAACTTATTTGTTCCACTGTTTTGGAAAAGATGGCCATGTTTGTGTTTGTGCAGGAAAGATGCCCATGGTCATGTTTGTCATCCAATGCAGAATTTGCAAACAAAAACAAAATTTTGCCAAATACTTTTGTTTTCAAATCAAATTGCTTGCAAACAAGAGCACTTCTGAACAAGGTACCTATGTAAATATATATAGATATAGATGTACAGATATATACACACATACACACACGGACACACACAAAGAGCAAAACAGAATAAAGAGAAATTATGCAGTTTACTTCCCCAAATTATATATTTTGTTGTTGATGTTGTTGTTGTTGTTGTTGTTGTTTTTGAGACAGGGTCTCGCTTTGTAGTTCAGGCTGGCCCTCAGCTCACTATGTATGTAGCTCACGCAAGCCTCGAACTCAGCAATCCTCCTGTCTCTGCCTCCCGAGTGCTGAGATGTCAGGCGTGAGCCACCACACCCCGCACTGTGGTATGTGGTATTGATTGCTGGTGGGTGTGAGTCTCCAAACTCAGCATTGTAGGTGGTTACTGGGGATCGAACTCAGGACCTTGCGCTTGCGAGGCAGGCACTGGTACCACTGAGCTAAATCTCTGGCCCTATATTTTGTTGTTTTAAAAATAGTATTTCAATACATATGCTAACCTGTTTCACTTATACAGTAGATTACCTTAGTTCACTGAAAAATAAAATTCATGTTGTTTCTTTTTTCTAAGAATTGTTTTGGCTATTGTCCTCAAAGACAATCATACATAATGTAGTAACTATTGTTACTCTCTTATTTGGTTGTGAAAATCCATTCTTGTCATTAAAAAAAGCTTGTTGATTTTTAAGGTTAAAAAAAGCCTTGAATTTATTGTTCTTATCTGTGTAACATTTTGTCTTTAGCCATGTTTGAAAAATATTCTCCCCTTAGTAGAAAATACATGTATTATATCCAAAAATATTTATTTATTGGCCTTTGCTTTCTTGCAGCGCTGGGACTTGAGCCCAGGGCTTCATACTAAGCTTTATCTCCAGCCCTTTATTTTTATTTTTTACAGTACTGGGGGTGGAACCCATGGGTGCTCTTTCACTGAGCTACATCCCCAATCCTTTCTTATTTTGTAAGATAGGTTATTGCAAAGTCATTAAGCTGCCCAGGCTGGGCTCAAATTTGTGATTCTCTTTCCCCAACTCCCCAGGACGCTGGGATTACAGGAGTACACCAATATGCCTAGTCTGTTAAAAATTTTAAATACCTGCTATATTGTTTGGTCACTGCATTCCTGGGTATATACTGAAAGAAGGGAAAGTACATATCTTTTCCAAGACTTGTATGTGAATGTTTGTAGGAGCTTTATTTATAATAGCTAAAAATGGGTAACAACCCAAATGCTGACCAATGAACAAAGGGACATACCATAGCATAAGTGTGTGGTGGAATACTGCTTAGCAGTAAGATGGAACAATCTACCTTTGTGATGGACACAACGAAATAGACAAAACTCAAAACATTTACCCAGAATGAAAGATGCCAGACCTTCCCCTCCCATGGGAGCAAAATGGTGAAATCATTTGATTGTATTACATAAGATTCTAGAAAAAATGCAAATCAATGTACAGCAACATGAAACAGATCAATGACTACCAGGGGTAAGGACAGAGGAGGTGAGGGACAGAAGCTGGGAGGAAAGGCAATGGAGAAAGCTACAATCTTGGCTGAGGTGATGGCCTCATGGTTCACAGCACCAAAACCTAGCTGAGCGCATACTTTAAACTTGCTGCTGGGCTGGGCGTGGCACAGGAGGTAGTCTACAGTGAGTGCGTGCTTGGCCTGGATTCAAACCTTATACCCAGAAACAAACAAAAGACTACAAAACCAAAACCTAACACTGCTTGTTAAATAGTGCTGACCTACGCCGCACAAAGTTTCAGGGATGGAGGAAAAATGAGAATTAAGTTGTGTCATATACTCGTACAAATTCTCAATGTGGAGCGTAACTGTGATGTGTATACATAATGTACCAATAAAATGTACCAATAAAAAAAGTTTCAGGGATGATTTCACACATCTGCTATAGTGTATCAAAGCCAAACATAAAGCAAGTATTTTTATTTCTTTTGTGGCAGGTTAATTTTTTGTTTGTTTGTTTTTGGTTTTTTCGAGACAGGGTCTCGTGTTGTAGTTCAGGCTGGCCCTGAGCTCACTATGGTGCCCAGGCAAGCCGCCGCGAACTCAGCAATCCTCCTGTCTCTGACTCCCGAGTGTTGGGATTACAGGCGTGAGCCACCACATCCCGCACTGTGGTATGCGGTGTTGATTGTTGGTGGGCGTTGAGTCTCCACGCCCAGCATTATATGTGGTTACCGGGGATCAAACTCAGGACCTTGCGCTTGCGAGGCAGGCACCGGAACCACTGAGCTAACCCTCTGGCCCAGTTTTTTTTTTTTTTTGAGACAGGGTCTCGCTTTGTAGTTCAGGCTGGCCCTGAGCTCACTATGTAGAAGGCAAGCCTCAAACTCAGCAATCCTCCTGTCTCTGCCTCCCAAGTGCTGGAATTACAGGCGTGAGCCACCACGCCTGGCAAAAAAATTAGTTTTTAAGAAAAGGTCTTGTTAAATTGACCGGCCTAACCTTGAGCTGTTGAAGCTCCTGCCTCGGCTTCCTGAATACCTGAGATTAGAGATATGTGCCATCACACACTGCAGAAGTGTCTTTTATTGTACTCTAGATCAAAAGAATAGTGAGTATTCATTAATTTCCCCAAATAATTATAAATCGTTGTTCATAATCCACACCAATAATTAAAGTATGCTATTAAAACAACGTAATTAGAGCACATTTATAAAGGTATATATAAAGGTTTTGGGTTATAAGGTTTTGGATCATAAGCTCTCAGAAAGAAATGCTTACTTAACTTGTTGGGAACAATACCCATTCCAGTACCATACATATATGAGCATGTAACAGGTAAAAAGTATTTTCTACATTTTTTTTTCTAGTACTAGTGAACCCTAATTTGTATTTATTTATTTATTTATAATTTTTTTTTTTTTTGAGACAGGGTCTCGCTTTGTAGTTCGGGCTGGCTCTGAGCTTACTATGTAGCCCAGGCAAGCCTCGAACTCAGCAATCCTCCTGCCTCTGCCTTTGTATGTGGTTTCGGGGATTAAACTCAGGACCTTGTGCTTTCGAGGCAGGCGCCAGAACCACTGAGCTAATCCTCCAGCCCCTGATTTTTATTTTTAATTTTGAGTCAAGGTCTGAGTCTTTTGAGACTAAGTTGCTAAATTACCTAGACTAGCACTGAATTTGCCATCCCCCTACCTCCACATCCCAGAGCGGCAGCATTACAGATGTGCACCACCATACCCAGCCTCACATGATACTTGAGTAGAGAAATATACATAATCAAGAAGACTTTGAGTCTGATATTAGAGTTTTCCTGGGACAAATCATGTATTAACTATGAAGGAACCTGCAGGCACATCTCAAAAGAACTTCCTATTCAGAGTATTTGAAGAGGAGTGAGGGAAGATAGCCAACAGTATGTGAAAGTACTCTTCAGACTATAAGGCACTACAATTCCATATACCACTGTTAAAGTATGTTAAAAGTACAACACCCTGTCTGTTCGCAGACAGTACTGTCTACACAGAAATACAGAGGGGTAAATTTATTGTCTTCTAGCCTTATTACTACAGCCACTGTCAAGCAAGACTCTGGTGAGACAGGTATCCATTTCTAAGCTTCTTACTACGCAAGGCAGTTGGACAGCACACTATGCTTTTGGGTCCTTATGTGGACTATACGGTCCCCTGTCTACCCTCAGAATATAGCAAAGGGTTTAAGTCCACTAGAGTGCAGAAAAGCCTCAGAGGGTTAAAAAAAAAAAAAGCTTGTTTTTGGCTTGTGTTTTTTCTGTATGAATGAATAATAGTGCTACACAAAGAACCCCTACAAAGAAAGAGCTGAGGTAATCGCCTCATGACATTAGTCAATGGTTTCAGCACATAAAGGGAACTGGATGGCAGTGATTCAAGTGTCCACAGACGCTGAAAAGGGCCACAGGCACTAACAGAATCATAGCCCACTCACTACCTTCTGAGTTTAAAGTTTCCAATCTACAGCAGAAACCAGTGTACATATCAATCAGCAAGTTTTAGGCTGACTGACATCTTATTACTTGAGAGTGATTTATGAACAAAAGACAAATTATTTCCTATGCCAACTATTTACCATATTTTCCAGACTGCAGAATACTATAAATGAAGCCAAGATTAATGACATTTTACTACTTAAATCCTTCTAAGTCCCTCCGAAGGAAGCTCTACCTTTTCATCAATTCAGTGATTCAAGCAGTTATGTGGTAGTTCTTCCCAAACACAAAAAGGAAAGCCAGTGAATTCTAGGAGTCATTCCAGGAGCCAGGTTCACGAGCACAGCACGTGTGGAGCCCAGGCTGGGATCCGCAGGGCGCTCTGTGATACGCGCTGTGACATCTCACGTGGTGTGCAAGGGAAGACAGCCAGAGTACTGCGACATGCCAGGCTAACTTTGACCTGCAACACTGGTGTATCTTTCTAGGTCATTTTTTATAGTTGGCCTAAAGCTGGTTAGAAAAAAAAAAAAGGCCAGGAATTTAGCTCAAGTGGTACCATGCCTACCTTGCGAGTGCAAGAGTCCAAATTCAATCTATGGTACCGCCAAAAAAAAAAAAAAAAGGCAGTACCAGCAATACTGTCAATTCTCTCTCCCCCATTCCTTGAAAACAGCCTCAGTATTTTTCTAAACTTGGATGTTTCAGGGACTATCAGAATAAATGTGAAAGGAAAAAAAACCTGTTTGATAACTCTGGGTCAGGTGTAACAAACATCATGGGAGAGGCAATATAGGCTTGAACTGCAAGAAGAGTGGAGAAATCCTTGTTTGTTTGTTTATTTAAGTATAAGGATGACTTATTTGGGAGTCAGGAAAATGTGGAACTCTCCACAGCTATGTGCACCGTGCTGTGCAGAAGCCATGGTAATCTGCATCATTCCAACTGTAGAGTATGTGCCACTGATGTGAGCACAGTTGCCAATGGTCCCAACTGGTGGCTCTGAAAACCTTGGAAAGAGTGGAATTTGAATTCTATGTGAGAACAGCAAGCTCCTCCCGCTAAAATGGGAGGTGCTAACAGAAGCCTTTTGGTATACATACAGTATTTCTCTCCCCATTCCTTCGCCAGGGGAAAGTATTGGTCATAGGCATGTGCATGACTGCTGAGTGGGAGCCTCAAGATCTATTCCATGTGGGGCCGTGCGAGAAATCATGATGCAGAGTTCCCTCAGTATTTCCTCTTGTTAGCAGAGAATTGTAACAGCACATATGTCTCTAAGAGCACACTGAGGTTTCTCTTCAGAAATCCCCTAAATAGAAGATAAATGGATCAGGAATATTTTATTATTCTGCTCTGTAGAATACAGATTGTAGGAGCGAGGACTACATCTCTGCACCCATGAAGTTGCTAAAATATGTAAAGTGATCTAAAATATTATGACCCGGGCATGGTGACACACACCTGCAGTCTCAGAATTCAGGAAGATTGCTGCAAGTTCCAAACTCTCCTGGGCTACATAGTGAGTTCAAGTTCTGCTTGAACTACGTACTGAGACCTTGCCTCAAAAAGGGAAAGAAAGACAAAAAAGAACATTATGCTATATCTTCAAGGGTTAAGACAGAGCAGAACGTTCGTGTTTAGAAACACAGAGGCCTATAGTAAATTCCGAGACTATGGTCTCATTCAGCAAGGAACAGCTGAGATTTTTTTCTAGAGCTGGTAAACTCCCCTCAGGCAGTGACTTCTGTGAAAGGAGATTAGAAAAATTTCCACTCCATCTCCGCTTTCTGAAGATCCTTTGCTGCACTCTCACACTTAACCCAAAGCTGTCAGAGAAGCCTATTTACCATGAAGCTGCACTGCTTTGACACCGCCTTGCAGAGGACTGTTTCTAAGAACGTCTCATCCTGCTGCTCCCGACCCTCTGCCTTGTACTGCAACTGAGCCCTCAGCTGCTCTGCAGTGAGATCTGCCAACAAGGAACAGGGACTAAACTGAGAGCCCCTTTGTCCGCGAGGACCCAACGCACTGCACTAATGTGGAAGGGAACCCATCCAAGACCCTGAATGAGAGTGGGTTTGAAGTATGCACCATTCTAGACACAAAACGCCTTATTGTGATGGCATGCTGGAGGTATCCTGTGTTACATTTTGAGAAACACTTGAAGCCACAGAGCTATTTCTCCTTCAAACATATTGATACCACAGATGTGAAGAAAAAAGCACACACAGTTAATGAGCCCACAACACACCCAAGTGCTGAGAAGTTAGCCAAAATCTAGGCAAAAGCTATTAACGTTGAGTCTGAATCTGTGAACACGATCAGTATAAATAGCTCAACAAGGTGAGAGCTGTGAATAAAAGTCAGGGACAATAATATGACTTCACAGGAATCTTCCCAAGGACACAGGAGGCCACGACAGTATCGACAAAAGTTTTCCTCCAAGATTTCATTAGCAATAACATGACAGTAGAGAGATAGACACTATCCTGAGGCTCAGAGGTAGATTTTATTATGTTTATTCTGAGAGGCTATATGAGCTTGTCTGGGAATTGATGTAAAAAAAAATTTTATGGTTTTTGAAAAACTTTGGGAAAAATTCTGAATGAGACCACTTAAGCTGTTCAGTTTGTTTTTCCTCAAATATGAAATTGTAACTTATTTTTTTTTTTTTTGAGACAGGGTCTTGCTTTGTAGTTCAGGTTGGCCCTGAGCTCACTATGGTGCCCAGGCAAGCCGCCACGAACTCAGCAATCCTCCTGTCTCTGCCTCCCGAGTGCTGGGATTACAGGCCTGAGCCACCACGCCCGGCACTGTGGTATGCGGTGTTGATTGTTGGTGGGCGTGAGTCTCCATGCCCAGCATTATATGTGGTTACTGGGGATCAAACTCAGAACCTTGTGCTTGCAAGGCAGGCGCCGGAACCACTGAGCTAACCCTCCAGCCCTGTAACATTTTTCTTAACATTAATTTATGTGAGGGAGAAAAAGGGTTCCAACTCTGAGCAATTGGGATGGGACAAAGATACCCAGTTCCCATTGATCTCAGGACCTGAATAGATTCTAAGCAATATATAAAAATATAGCAATATATAAAAAGCAATATATAAATATAGATTCTAAGCAATATATAAATGTATATAAAGTATATTGACACACACAAACCTATCTTCAGACCTATTACTAATCTGCGTGAGTGCTGTACTGTAACCTTTGGCATGCAGAACTCAGTCCCAAGTCCGCCCACTGCTATGGCTGTAACTGATACGAAGCATCGTATTTAGGAGTATAAATGAATCACACAGATGACCTTCAGTCACATTTTTGGTGCCCATGAAAACACTTGTTAGTCAGAGGAGCCTTGGCCTGTATTTATTCATTTATGACTACGTGAGTTTGGAAACTGCAAAGGAAGTGGTGAAACATAAGAAGGAAAGATGTTTTCTGGTTTTGTTTTGGGGTTTTGATGTAGCTTTGTTCTTAAGGCTTCCTCTTGTGTGCTGTTTCCACGTGGCAACAAAGCCTGCTACCTTCTTATGTCTGTTTCATGACGTGTAGAGCATTCTAATTCCTACCTCAGAGAGAAGAGGCAGAATTTATTTCGGGAACATCACAACAGCAGCTGCCCCAGTGAAAAAGATTTCTCGAACCTACCAGGAGGAGTGCAGGCATCCGCAGGAGACTGGACGAATGTGGACCGTCTTTTGGTGGGCATGGGCAAAGCCATTTTCTGTTCTTTATGCTTTGCCAGTGCAGCTTGAACTGCTTCTGTGTGGATATCTGAAAAGTCAAAGAGTGGCATTTATTTGCATTTGCATTATTTATCATGGCTCATCAAATGTTTGCTACTAGGGGCTGAACTGTCCCTCTTAAATATATAGAAATGTAAAGGGGGTACATAGGTGATTACCTTTTGATTTAGACCAGTTAAAATTAATTAAATAATAATTTTTAAAAAAAAAAATATATATAAAACAAGATTAAGTCAAAGATAATTCATTCCCTCCTTTCACACAGGAGGGAAATGAAGTCCAGATGGATGAGACCGTCGCATCAAACACAAAGCTGACCACCATGAGGGCAGGCAGTGTAGTGCTGCATCTCTGAGCTGCTGTGAAGGCGCCCAGAGGAGATGAGTTGTTTTTCTTATGGCTTTTTTTTTTTTTTTTTTTTGTAACGGGGATCAAACTTGTGACCTTGTGCTTATGAGGCAGGTACCAGAACCACCAAGAGTTATTTTTTCAGAAAAGCTTAGAGTTTGCTTAACTGTCTGAAAGAAAACTTGGCTGAGACCCCTCAGCTCTCTGCCACAGAAAAAGAACAGATGATTTTGATCTAAAAAAGAAAAAGAAAAAAAATATATATATGGGGGCCGATGTTACTCTTTGCCACCTTGGCCACAAAAGAATTCAGTTCTCTACTTGCATGAATTTTTAAAATTAACATATTTAAACAGAACTTGATGCTTGTTTTGGTTTGTTTTATTTTATCTGATTGTCTTTTTTTTTTTCTTTCCAGTACCAGAGATAGAACTCAGGACCTTGCACTTGGCATGGCACCACTGAGCTACATCCCCAGCCCAATTTGTTTTGTTTTATGAGACAAGTTCTCACTATGTAGTCCAGGCTGACCTTGAACTCACTATGTATCTATCCTAGGCTGGCCTTGAATTCAAGGTGACTCTCCTGCTTCAGCCTCCTGAGTGTTGGGATTATGGATGAGCAACACCATGCTTAGCTCAGAACCTTTGATTCTTTTTTTTTTTTTTTGAGACAGGGTCTCACTTTGTAGTTCAGGCTGGCCCTGAGCTCACTATGTAGTCCAGACAAGCCTCAAACTCAGCAATCCTCCTGCCTCTGCCTCCCAAGTGCTGGGATTACAGGCGTGAGTCACCACGCCCAGGACTGTATATGGTTACCAGGGAATTGAACTCAGGACCTTGCACTTGCGAGGCAGGCGCCGGAACCACTGAGCTAAATCTCTGGCCCCAGGACCTTT
>PVIC010024702.1:0-25826 GCA_004025085.1 Thryonomys swinderianus
TGGGTTTGAAATCTATTTTATCTGCAAACAAGATAGCCACTCCTGCCTTTTTGCAGTTTCCTGTGGCATGGAGGGTTGTTTTTCCAACCTTTTATTTTCAGTCTATGGGTTTTCTTCTGAATTAGGTGTGTTTCCTATATGCAGCAGATTGTAGGATCTTGCTTCTTGATCCAATCTGCTAGTCTGTGTCTTTTAATTGGCCCATTGAGTCCATTGACATTAATGGTTATGACTGATATGGACATATTCAGAGCTGCCATGTTTCCCTGTTCTTGTTTTTTTCTTCCTTTCTTTCTCCTTTTCTATTTAGTTTCTTGTTTGCCCCAATGAATTCACTCTCCTGGGTGTCATGGGTATGGAATTTTCTGTGTTTTTTTCCAAGATGTTCTTTAGGATGTTTTGGAGTGCAGCTTTCGTATTTGTGAAGTTTTTCAGGTGTTCTTTATCATGGAAGTATCTTATTTTCCCATCTATTCTGAAAGTTAGTTTTGCAGGATACAACAGTCTAGCTTGGAGGTTGTTTTTCTGTAATGCTTGAAATACTTCCCTCCATGCTCTCCTTGTGATGAGTGTTTGTGTTGAAAAGTCTGCTGTGATCCTAATGGGCTTCCCTTTGTAGACGATTTTCTTCCTTTCTCTCACTGCTTTCAGCATTTCATTCATTTTTGTTTATGTGGAACTTTGATAATTATAGGTCTAGGTGTAGATATTTTTATGTCATGGCATTTTGGAATCCTATAGGCCTCATTTATCTGTATGTCCATTTCTTTTCCTGTGAAGTTTTCTGTTGTTATCTCTGACAATAGCTTTTTTTATGTCTTTTACACTGTCTCCTGCTTCCTGAGTGACTCCAATCAGTCTTATATTATTTTTCTTTGAGTCATCTGGAAGCTGTTGGATTGATTTCTCATGGTACCTTGCTCTTTTCAATAGATTATATCTTTCCTGCTCGTTGGCTGCTATGCTATCCTCTAGGTCTGAGATTCGGTTCTCTGCTTCATTCATCCTACTTTGCAAGCTTTCATTTTCCTTCATCACTGCCTGGATCTCTGTTTGAAGCTGTTTGAAAGGTTCCATTGCTTCTGCTATCTTGGATTCTATCATCTCGCTGATCTCTTCTTTAATGATGTCTTTCACTGTGGACAGTAGCTCTGTTTTGATCTCAGAGATCAGTTCTGATTTCCATTTTACTAGATCTGCTTTAGTTACCATCTCCAAGAGTTCTGGTGTTTGAGTTTCAGTTTGCCCTATTTCCCTTTTCTCTGAATTTCCCTGTGGTGGTGATCTTTGTGTCTGTTTTTTTGTATATTTTCTCATTTCTACTCGTTTGTTGTTACTAATGCTATTTGTTTGATTCTTTGCCTGATGACAGGGCAATGTTTGTTGCAGGTCTTTCTTTCTATTATCTGGGGCCCTTTGGATGTGGCACCTTTCTGAGTTGTCCTCCTTGTAATCTGTAATGATCCTTCAGAGTTCTCAGTTCTAACATATCATGGGAGGAATTTGATCAGAACAATCACATCATCTTTGTTACCATAATTCAGTCAGTGCTAATATCAGCATTACACACAGTAAATAAAATGAAAAGTTTTGTTAATTTCTATTCTGAAGAGTTTGAGCTCATGAATTACCTCTATGTCCATATGCCAAAATTTAGAATTAATCAGCAATGTGTATACAACATGTAGATCATAAATATACCCCCAGACCCCTTTGGGGATAAAAACGGTCACTGGGGGATCAGGGAGGTAGGGAGACAGGAGGAGAGTCAAATAGGGTCAGCAGATTTATGAAGATCACCTAGACTCGAGAACTTCATATATGCAAGTGGGTAATAGAGGATAACAGGAGGTATATAAAACAGTACCAACTGTATGCTGTAAGACCATTGGAGGCTTTGTACTCCTTCTTATAATAGTACAGGAGAAGAAATAGGGCTGCCTAAGTAAGAGTCTTTTACTTCTGTGTATTGCTTCTGACAGGAAGATAGGAGAGCGTGTGGGGACAAGAGGTGCATAGAGGGATGTAGGAGTAGATGGCAAATTAGAAGCTAGATTCCCTTTTTTTTTTATCTTGCCTGGTCTCTCAGTGCAGCTCTGGTGTGGAGGGACACAGGAAATGGCTCCAGCTGCTCTCGGGCCTGCATCCTCACAATGTAGCTCTGGGGTGGGATGGGGGCCGGCTGGCAGGCTTCAATCCTCTGCAGTGGGGATGGTGCCCGGGGGTACCCGAGTCCTCTCTGCAAGGCTCTGGGGTGGAGTGGGCCGGTCAGCAGGCCTCAGTCCTCCAAGCTGGGAACAGAATCCATAGTGAATAATTTTAATGTGAAATTAAATTCAGTTTCTTACTGTTTTGTTGAGGATTTTACCTCTTTAGTAATCAGTGATATTGTCCTGTAACTATCTTTTCTGTGGTACTTAACGTTAGCTTGTTATCAAGGAAGCACTAGACCTAAGAAGTGAGTTTTCAATTGTTCTATTCTCTTTTTTCTTTTTTAATATTTTTGTTAGTATATGTCTGAGATACATAATGATTATATTCACTGAGTTGGTACATGCACATAACGCATCTTAATTATTATTTTAAAAAATGTTTATGTTTATTGGTACATTGTATACAAACATCATGATCACACTCAATGGGAATTTGTACCAGTATATGACACAATTTAATTCTGATTTTTTTCCTGCTCTACCCACCCCACAAACCCACAACCCCTATATACATAAGCTTTGTTTCCCATTTTTTATTACCATCACATGTTTTCTTTACCTCTCATTACTGACTCCTTCACATTTCCCTTTGAATATTTTCTATTTCACAGGTTTGGGCAAGAGTTTTCAAGTAATTGTATTTAAGTCTTACTGTTATGTGTTGTAGAATTCATCTTAACACCATCAGATTTTGAGCCTTTATTTGATAGGATACTTTTTTATAGTTCTACAATACTATTTGTAATTTTTCTGTTATGTTTTTCAGTTCTTTATATTTCAGTGTTGGTCACTTCCATATTTCTAGTCATTTAACAATTTCTTCTAAGTTATCCATTTAGTTGCTTCATAATTACTCATTACAGGCTTTTGTATGCCTTTGTATTTTTGTGTTATCAATTTTAATATTTGCCTTTTCATTTCACTTAAGGTTTAAGGCTTAACTCTACTTTTGTAGTCCAACTAAAAACATTTGTGTTGTTTTCTTTTATAAAACATTTCCCATTTATCAAAATTTTCTATTACCTTTTCTTGTGCTTTTGCATTATTTATTTTTGCTCTAAATTTTATTATTTCATTTGTACTTCTAACTGTTTTGGTCTGATTTTTTTTTCTAGTTTCTTAAATCATTTGGTTACTGAGAGTATAACAATAAAATATTTTTCTTCCATTGTTGAAGGTAGGAATTTACTGGTATACATTTTCCTCTTAGATCTTATTTTGCTGTATTATATGCTGATATTTTATGTTTCCATGTTGTTTGTGTCAAGATTTTTTCAGATTTCTGTTTTGACCCTTTTCTAGCATACAGCTTAATTAAAAAAAAATAAAGAATTAAACTAATTTTTCTGTTTTTTTTTTTTAAATTTCTACTTTCGTGGGTTTGGTTGAAAAACAGTGTGATTTCGAGCTTCTGAAACTTGTTAATGCTTGTGTTATTGTTCTTGAAAATGCTGCGTGTACCCTTAGGATAAATACTTACTTATACTACTTATCTTTGATGGAATTCTATGACTTTTAGTTTCATTTGATCTAACGTGCATTTTATGGCAAATTTTCCTTATAGAAAGTTCTACCCAGACAGAGCATTATGTGGAAAATGTATTCATGGCTTAGAATAAAGATTAAAATCCTGTAAAATTATTTTGTTGCTTCAAATCTTTCTGCTGTAGAGTAGATATGATTTATAATTCAGTGGTTCCTCTGTTGTGTATTTGTTGCCTAAGGATATGATATTGTAGTTGTAGAATATTTAAGAGATAGTACCCAAAGTTACACTGTGCATTACACACTTGGAACACCTGGACTCAGAAGGATGACATAGGAGAATCCAAAGTTCTGGGTCATCATTTGTTACATGGCTCATCCAAGCTCAAGGCCCGTCTGCGCTCGAGTTAAAATACAGCACCATGAAAACGAGAAAGAATGTAGTGGAATGTTAAAAAGTTATTGATGATATTAAGCTTGGCAGAGTTTGTAGTTCCTGTGGAGCTATGCTGAGTTCCTATGGTAATGAGTGTCCATAACTAGAGCAAGCCTGCTTCTGAATCTCTCTCTCTCTTTTTTATGATGTAGTCATTTTTCTGTTATCACTGTTTCCCTCTTCATTTCTTCACCATGTTGTGACTCAGATACACTTAGTCTTAGCCAAAAGGCTGAGAAGCGATGCATGGTGTGATTCAGTCAAAGAGGTTCTTGCTAGAGACTGTACAGGAGACAACTAATCATGGACTATCATTTTTTATAAGATATTGTCTTCATCTTATACCCAGGATCAAACATTTTATTGCAGCAAGAAAACCAGACTAATATATTCTCTCCTTCAGATCCACAAATATTTGACTTTTTAATTTGGATACTGTGCACCTATGGATATAAAACTGCTGAATATTTTTGATGAACTGCCACTAGGACATCATATAGGGACATTATTTCTTTCTTTTATAACCTGAAACTTATTATATCTAATATAAATACCATTACTCTCTTTTGGCTTCTGTTTATATGAAATATGTTTTTCTTCCAAAATTTCAACTCTACTACATTTGTGTCACTTATATCTTTTGTTTGGTTTTGCTTTGATCTAGTCAATCAATTCTCTTCTGATTAGAGAAACAATTCGTTTACATTAATTAACTGTTCACTGGTAAGAACTTAATATTGTAGTTGTAAATATCTGTTCACTTTGTTGTATTTCCTTGTGACTGTATTAATTTTAATGTTAGGCTTTACTCTTTTCATCTTTTTGTATGCATTATATACCTTGATTTCTGCTGACCACAAGAGGTGCACAGAAAATCTTTTGTTTCATGCACATCATTTTAAACTGAAAGCAACTAGCTGATCCTGAAGCTGAAAACAATTGCTGAGTTTTTCATTAACCTAAACTCTTGATGCTTGCAGTGGCAGTAAAGTTTGCCATTGTCAAAGGATGGCATCTGGATAATTTTTTTTTTCTGGCCAGAAATACCTTAACTGGTGAGTTAGCTTTTGGTTCTGTGCAGGGGCTCACAGGCAAACTCTGGGTTGTGGCAGCTGTGTCTAGTCAATAATGCCAGGGGAACTAATACTGCGTATGTGGGTTCGCATGGACCTATCAGGGCTCTCTAGTCTTGGATAGTCATGTTACCAGTGGCTGGGAATCTGGGCATAAGACATTTTTGCAGCCCCCCTGGCATTTATGACTTTCCTATCCTTGATTTTCAAAAGATGATGAGGAGCAGGTCTGTAATGTGTTGTGCTGCTGCTAACCTGGAATTAAAGTAAAGAAATAACCTGCTGAAGCCACGACCTTCTTATCTGTGATAGAGATGTCACACACAGACAGTGAAGCTGGGTTCTGTCATGGAAGCAAAAGCAAGGTGTGCGAATGGCTCCTTCTTGCAGAGAGAAGTATTTCCTTACCTGAGCCTTGGAGGCAGCGATGACTTGTTTTCTTGAAGAGCTTCAGCGCTTGATTTCTACTGGAGAGCCGAGCTCTGGGGGTGGACAGAGCCTTGTGATGAGATTAATACTGATAAGTCCACTCTCCTTCACTCACAGATTTCTCCAGACATTGTCAGAAATCTTTACATATTATAACTCTATCAACTATAAAGTTTATTTTTTCACATTCTGTACAGAGATTTTTGCTTTTTTAATATCAGTTTTAGTTTTCATTATATATTTTATTTGAATCTTTATTCGTACATTATATATACACGTCACGATCACACTCAATATTGACGATATGTACCAGTATATGACACGATTTAATTCTCATTTTTTCCCAGTCACCTACTCTCACCCTACAAACTCTCACCCCATATACATAAGCTTTGTTTCTTTTTTTATTACCATCACATTTTTTATCTCCCCCCATTACTTACCCCTACACCCTATTTCCCTTTGAATATTTTCTATTTCTCATACCAGAGAAAAGATACAATTTGCACATCTGTGACCTATTTATTTCACTTGTACTTTTCAGCATAGAAAATTTGTCTATTTTGTCTCATGTCTTTGTGATGTTATAACAAAAAATATTGCTTGCTTCAAAATCAAAGGATGTGTACATCTTATCAAAAGAGTTTAAGTTTTTTTCTCTTTGTTACTGGCAGTTGAACTCAGGACCTTTCACTTGCCAGGGAGCTGCGGTATCATTGAAGTATTTCCCTAGCAGGGTTAGCTTTTTAAATTATTAGTTATTATATTTTGTTCTATGATGCACGATGAGCTAAGTTCCATATAAGATATGAAATGATAGGCCATCTTCGTCATTTTATGTAGTACTCATTTACATCCACTCGTTCCAACACCACTTGTTTGGAAGACTATCCTCTCCTTCCTTGAAATACCTAAATATTTTTATTTAGTTTTTTCATAGTTATTTATTCATTTATTAATTTTGAGACAGGGTCTCGCTTTGTAATTCAGGTTGGCCCTGAGCTCACTATGTAGCCCAGGCGAGCCTTGAACTCAGCAATCCTCCTGCCTCTGCCTCCCGAGTGCTGGGATGATACGCGTGAGCCACCACGCCAGGATTTTATTCTGAAATTTTATTTAATATGTTTATTAACTCTAAAATTTTGGAGATTTCCTGTGGTTTGGTACCTAGGTGATCATGTCATTTTCAAACAAAGGTATTTTTACTTCTTCCTTTCCAGTATGCATGCATTTTACTTTTTGTTTTGTTAATACAACATATAACATTGTCTGAAATATTTATGAGTAGAACACTCATTTTTTTCTAATTCAATATTAGTGTATCCATTAGCAAGCATAAAAGACAATAGATTTTCCTATATCAATGTTTAAGTTATTGAAGTTCCCTTCCATTTTATCTTGTGCATCATCATAAGCGTGTTGGATCTTGTGAAATATTAGTAATAATAATGTTCAGCATAAGAATGTAGACTATATGTGTTTCCTTATTTAATGAGTGTGGCTCATTAAAATGGTTATGTTAAAAATATTTCATTCCATGAATTTATTTAAAGAATTAATCTTTGAGGGTCTTGTAAAATTTTTGTATGCAGCTAGAAATCAAATGCTAATATTTTCTTACAGATGTTTACTCTTACATTTTGAAATATATTAGTACATAATTTTCTTGCGGTGTCTGTCTGAATTTCATACTCAGATAATACTTGCCGTATAAACTAAGAAGTATTTTCTTCATCTATTTTGAAAGACTTGTAAATAAACGATGTTATTACTTTTTTACTGGAACTCATCAGTGAAGGCTTTTCAAACTTAATTTCTAATTTTGAGATTTTTATTTTTTGGCTTGTTATAAGTCTACTTCATATTATTTTCTTTAAATTGGGGAAATGTAATAATTTTTGTAAAAATTTGCATCTTTATCGGTACATTATATATACACATTGTGATCACACACAATATTGAGAATTTGTGCCAGCATATGACATGACACGATTTAATTCCAATTTCTCTCCATTCCCACCCATCCCTATGTACATAAGCCTTGTTTCCCTCTTTTAATTACCATCATGTTTTTTCTTCCCCTTGTTACTTACCCCTACACCCCATTTCTCTTGGAATATTTTCTATTTCACAATCTCTATCACATATTCTACAGCTCATTACATCTTTAGTTTCTCATATCAAAGAAAAGATACAATAATTACAGATACAAAAACAACACTCACTGAGAGAGAAATTAAAGAGTCAATCCCTTTAACAAGAGCATCCAAAAAAATGAAATATCTAGAGGTTAAAGACCTCCACTCTGAAAACTACAATGCTCTGAAAAAGAAGATTGAAAAGATATCAGAAAATGGAAAGACATCCCTTGTTCCTCTATAGAAAGAAGTAATATTGTCAAAATGGCTATACTTCCACAACTATTGTATAGATTCAACACAATACCAATTAAATCCCAACAGTGTATTTCACAGATCTAGAGAAAATAATCCAAACATTCATCTGGAACCACAAAGCCTAGAATTGTCTAGGAAACTGTGATAAAACCGGTATGGCACTGGCAAAGTAACAGACCTGAAGACTAATGGAATAGATTAGAAGATTCAGAATCAACTTCAGATACACTAAGCCACCTCATCTTTGACAAAGGGGGCAAATATCCTAAAGGGAGGAAAGATAGCCTCTTTAATAAATCGTGCTGGAAAAGCTGGGCTTTAAGTTGCCAAAGACTAAAGCTAGATTCATCTCTTTCACTGTGTACTAAATTAAAATTGGAGCAGATTAGAGACCTAAATATTAAAACAGAAAATCTAAGCCTGCTGCAAAACAGGTTGGGTGGAACTCTTGGAGACAATGGATTAGGGAAAGACTTTATGAACAAAACCTTTATAGCAGTGTCATTAGTTTTTTCAAAAAATTATCAACTTACAGAGAGTTATTAAATTGTTGTCACAATGCTTTTTTCATGTTACATGATTAAAATAACTTTTGCGTACAAGTTCATTACACTTCTTTCACATTTTGGTAATGTTAGTTTTTTTTTTTTAATTTTGCAGCCATCCTAGCTAAAGATTAGTCAATTGATTATTTATTTTAAGAGAAAAATCTTTTGGTGTTATTGATTTTTTTCTTTAATTTGTAATATTTCCAGTTACATCTACTTTACTCTGATATATCTCTCTTTTTGTTCTGGATTTAGTAGTGTACTCTTTTCTTACTATTCTGCAGTGGAAGGCATGTTGTTTTATTAATATTTTTGAAATATAATTTATGTCTTAAAAATATGTCCTTCAGTTTTCCTTTTAGCACTATTCTGTTGCATTCTATGTATTTCATACGTAGTAATTATACATTATTTCAACATATTTTGCATTTACCCCTGGTGGATTCTCTTTCAACCCACTCTCTATTTAGGAATGTGATGATTGTTTTAAAGTATTTATGATTTTCCCAGATAGTTCTCACATGAATTTCTAGTTTTATTACACTTTGTTTATAGAACATGCTTGGTATAATTTTCTTTTAGTTGTTTTTCTTGTTGCTGAAACAAAATACCCAATACACGAAATTGAAGGAAGACAGTTTTATTTGGCTGTTTGTAGAGGTTTCAATCCATGGTTGGTTGGACCCAAGGCAGGCTGGACGGCACGGGGGCCTCAGAGAAGAAACAACCCGAGGCAAAACATGGGCAGGGAGAAGGCACCAAGTAGCACGTAAGTTCTTTCTGTTGTCAAAAAGTCAAATGAGGGCCGGAGGGTTAGCTCAGTGGTTCCGGCGCCTGCCTCGCAAGCGCAAGGTCCTGAGTTCGATCCCCGGTGACCACACAGAATGCTGGGCGTGGAGACACGCCCACCAACAATCAACACCGCATACCACAATGCTGGACGGGGTGGCTCACGCCTGTCATCCCAGCACTCGGGAGGCAGGGACAGGAGGATTGCTGAGTTCCAGGCTTGCCTGGGTACCATAGTGAGCTCAGGGCCAGCCTGAACTACACAGCGAGACCCTGTCTCAAAAAGCAAAAAAAAAAAGTCAAATGATAAATAATGGCAAGGCTTCAGGAAAAGGGGGCCTTCTCCATTGTTGGTGGGAATGTAGAGTAGTACAAGTGTAATAGAAACATATATAATGATTCTAAAAAGTCCATCAGGAAATGGAAAAATGTCTCCTGCTCCTGGATAGGTAAAACAAATATGTCAAAATTGTCATGCTCCCAAAACTGTTACATAGATTCAATTCATTCCCAATGAAAATACCTATAGTGTACTTCACAGATTTAGAGTAAGCAACTGAAAAAAAAAATCACATGGAATCAAAGGAAATCCAGAAAACCAAGACAATTTTGGGCAACAAGGGTAAAGCAAGAGTCTTTGCAATACTTGACTTTGAGCTGTACTACGAAGCAGTAGTGGTAAAAAACACAGCAAAATGCTGGAATAAAATCAGATATGTGGGTCAATGGAACCAAATAGAGGATGTAGAAACCCACCAGGCACAGCCAGCTAGTCGGTCGTTGACAAAGGAACTGATGTTGGGAGGAAGCTAGCCTATGGAACAATAGTGCAAGGAAAAATGGTTATTTGCTTCCAAGAGAATGAAACTTGACCTTTATCTCTCACTATATACTAAATTCAAGTCAAAATAGATAAAACAGAAGCATCTTAAAAGTATAGGTGTAGAAAGGATTTTCTGAACAAATCTTTAATTGCAAAGGAAATAGTAGCAAGAATCAGCAAGACAGATTATATCAGACTGCAAACCTTCAGAACAGCAAAAGTATCATCCAGGAGAGTGAGGAGACAACCTAAAGAATGGGGAGAATTGTTGACATGCACTCAAAACCTGAGCACCTGTCTTCATACGACAATATATGCTGAAATTTAAAGATCAAATAAACAGTGAAACAATCATAGAGGTAAATTTTAATAACCCACTTTTTTAAAGAAATAGACCAACTAACCAAAGGGGGAAAAAAGAGAAGAAATTGCAGGCTGAATAAAAACTTTGTACATATAGTGTTAATGAACATATACAGAGTATTTCACCCTTCTCCAATAAAGTATACATTCTTTTCAGCAGCACATGGTGTGTGTGTGTGTGTGTGTGTGTGTGTGTGTGTGTGTATATATATATATATATATATATATATATATATATATATATATATATAAAATAGAGTAGAATAGAAATTACCTTATGCATTCTCTCATATGGCCGTGCAATGAAAATATAAATCTATGGAAAAAGAAATTTCAGAAAAGGCAACAGGTCTTGTAAAATTAATAATATACTCTTCAACAGCCAATGGGTCACATAAAAAATGAAAGAAGAAATTTTAAAATTTCTAAAAGTGGATAACAAGGATGGTACAATGCATTGAAAACTCTCAGAAACAGAAAGCAGTTCTATGAGGAGATATCTTTGTCATCTATGCTTCCATTAGGAAAACAGCAAACTCATATAAACAATCTTATGAGAAACCTTGTTTTTTTTTAGACAAGGTCTCACTTTGCAGCTCAGGTTGGCCCTGTGTTTACTATGTAGCCCAGGCAAGCCTTAAACTCAGCAATCCTCCTGCCTCTCCCTCCTGAGCGCTGAGATTATAGGTGTGAGCCACCACACCCGACATTATGGTATGTGGTACCGATTACAGGTGGGCATGAGTCACCACACACTATTATATGTGGTTACCGGAGATGAACCAGGGACCTTGCGCTTGCTAGGCAGATGCTGAAACCACTGAGCTAAATCTCTGGCTCCTTATGAGAAATCTTAAGATATTTGGAAACAACAAATCTGCTCCAAACCAAAATTAAAGAGAGAAATTATAAAGATGAGAAGAGAAATAAATGAAATTGAGACAAAATAGTAAAAAAATCAACAAATGTAAACTGTATGAACTGCAGACACCTATTAATAAATAAAAATAAACACTTTTAAAGTTAAACTAAAAATAGAAATTCCATTGGACCCAGCTATTTCTCTTCCAGACATTTCTTGAACAAGTGAAAGATATAATTTTATAGTAATACATACATACCTATGCTTATAACAACACAACTCTATTTTTTTTTTTAGATGGTCCCATTTTGTAGTTCAGGTTGGGCCTGAGCTCACTATGTAGCCCAGGCAAGCCTGGAACTCAGCATTCCTTCTGCTTCTGCCTCCACAAGTCTTAGTAAATATATTGTGAAAATGGCCTATATATCCATCCACAGATCAATGGCTCATATAAACATAGTATTTATACACAATAGAGTTAGACTTTTACATAGAAATAATATACTTGAATCGGTTGTCAGAAGATGGATACAACCTGACATCATAATATTGTTAAGTGACATACAAGCTTAAACATAACTTGGTTTCCATTATATGAGTATCCAAAGTTATAAATGACAAGTGGAATAAGAGGTAGCATCTACCTCTTTCCGATCTCTTCATTAATCTGAAAACTTTTCCTTTTGCCACATCTGAGGTTCCGTTCCATGGTACATGGTTTCATTGTATACTACTTTTATTACTTTTGATCGTGGAATGAAGTAAAACAAAACTAAAAGGGAAATGTGCAGAATTGAGTGATTATATTAGAAAAAGAAAGATCTCAAGTAGCTTAAGACTGTAAAAAAAAAAAAAAGAAAAACAGACCAACTTACCACCCCAAAAATAAAAGAGAAGAAAATTAATTAGAAAATAGAAAAAGGCATTGAGAAAACCAATCAAAGCCAAAATGATTCTTTATAAAGATCATTAAAATTGATACACTATAATAAATGGAAATAAAATTATATGGTATATAATAATGGTATAGAATACTATACAATATATGTAATATATACTGTATATTATATACAATTACACTATAATAATTGGAAATAATAATTATTACACTATAATAATTGGAAATTACACTATAATAATTGGAAAAAGTAAGTAATCAATAACAGAAAGAGAAGACAGGTATATCTATAGATAGTGGCAACATTAAAAGCATAATAAACCTTTTCTTCCTTATTTGACAATATGTATTAAGAAGGGCAACTAGGGAGTAGGTTTTGGAGAAAGGAAAGAAAAAATGAGAGAAGGAAGAATGGAAGCAAAGCTTTTGTAAATAGAGAGGTGTGGATGGGCAGAAGGGAGGGAATGGGAATGGGAAAAACAAAGAACCAAGGTATATTGTGTACAGGTACAAATTATCAATGATGAATGTGATCACAGTGTATACCTAAATGTAAACTTAGGGAATAGTAAAAAGCATAGCAAAGACCTATGCAAGTATATTCATGACCTTACATGTATTGAATCAGTTTTTCAAAAATCCCAATCACACTTGACCAAAATTAATGTGCATGTGCAAATTTTTTCTATATTTAATGAGCACACTTAATGTGTAGATAAAACCTGAAATGTCTCCCAATCCATATATATATCCTGGTGATTTTTAACAATTACACAAAGAAACAAATATTATATAAAATGTTGTCCAGAAAATTTAAAAAGGCAGGTATCATTACTCAACTTAATTATTTTTTGTTCTTCTATGCAACAAATCGCTGTTTTATTTTTATGCTTACCTCGAAATTCACACGTGATTGGGAGGTATTACCTAAATAGGCTAATCTTGATACTTAACAAACAATATAGTTGCATGATTTCCTTACATCTATGAAGGGCTCTTGATATGTTAATTTGCTGATTATTCCTTTAAATTAATAAAATATAATTATTAAAAGCTTTTGTGAGGACTTTATAGTTTCCAGGGCACCTTTTTCTTTTCATATTACTTTAGCTACTTCTGATGGCTTTAGCAATGTACATGAAGTATCATATATTTCCTTTTCTTGCAAACTCCTTTTTAAAATTAATCTTTATTGGTGCGTTGTACATACACATCATGATCACACTCAATATTGAGAATTTGTACCAGTATATGACATGATTTAATTTTCATTTTTTCCCATTCTTTTACCCACCCCAGAACCACCTGTTCTAAGCTGTTTCTCTTTTTTGAAGAATTACCATCACATTTTTTCTTACCCCCTCATTCACTTATCAATTTATATTATGAGAGTAAGATTATTTCAGTACCAAACTCAGACAAAAGTGCAAAATAGTCCTTATAGGCCGATTGCTCATAAACATATGAGAAAAACGTTCCCCAAAATATTATCAAAATAACTCCAGCAATCTTTAAAAAGAATTGTACATCACGAACTCCAGTAACAAGAATTGTACTCCCCTTCTTCTAAATACAAGGATAGTCACTCACTCTAACTCACCCGTTAAGAAAAAATTGGTGATTGTATTTATGCAGGAAGATGTTAAATGTTAACATTAATTTAAACTAGTTGGAAACTTCCTGAACCTGATAATCTATATCCAGTACCACCACAGTTGTTAATTTTGGAGTAAGTAAATTTTTTTTCAAAGAAGTATATGAATGAAATCATAATACCTATGATATAAGTAGGGAATTAAAATTTAAAAATCATTTTAATTCACATATTTCAATTAACCTCAGATAGAATACATTGAATGAAATAAATCCATATGGTGGTATGTATAAAAAGAAAATGATTGCCAAAGTCAAAATTGAGATAAAAATATGACTAAGTACAATGGTTTGATTCTGTAACCTGAAGTCTACTTTTAAACATTTTCCCCAATTGGAACAATGAAAAATTTCTCCAGAAATTGCCAAGTAGCCCTTGAGAGAAGTGAGATTATCTGCAGTTAAAATAAACTTCTTCAAGGTCCGCCTTAACTACACAAAGATACACTGTCTCAAAACAAACAAACAAACAAACAAACAAGCAAAAACAAAAAAGCAAATGAACAAAAACAAAAATCAAAAAATGAAAACACTCTGCTATCATGGTCAAGGAAGCATGCGGGACATTAGGGAGATGTAGCTGTTATATTCTTATTTGAGATGGTATTATACATTTTCAAATGTGTAAACACTTACAAAACTATATTCAAAAATAAATAAAGAGGTATGTTTATACTTTCTAATTTACAGAAGAGACAATGGAGAACCACAGAAGAAATTTATTTTATTGGTCACACCAAGGTCAATACTCAATTCTCTTTCACTATATCAAAATGCACTAGTGTTTCCCTTTCTAGTGCACAGCTCAGTGTTCTTGATGCAGGGGTTTATTCAAAGCCATAGTTTGATAGTGCCAAATGTAGTCTAAAGATATACTAAATCTGACAAAGTACAAATACATAGACTTGATGTTACTCTTTTGGATAAAGATTTATATTCGGCATATCCTTTGAAAGACATGGGAGAATGCTCTGTGAATTAGTTTCTGATGGAAGGTCTGAAGAGGATTCCCAGACTAGGGTGAGATAAGGACATATCAAGAAGATGAAACCCAGGCACCAGTGATATGTAATAGAATACCATTTGTCAGGAGTTATAAAGAGTAGAGTTTTAGGGAATTAGATCTGGCGTCTTTTACAGTGCAGAGAAGGCAAAAAAGTAGGGTTGTCATAGAGCCTCAAATTGAGGAGCAGAGGTCTATTTTACAATTTGCAATGGTATTGAGGTTTGAGAACATTCATATAAAGATTTTTGTGTGTATATTTTGAAGAGCTAAAATGACTAAATACAAAGGCTAAAATAGCTAAATTAGTGGAAAAGGCTCAGGTGTATATTATATTGAACTAATGTAATATCTGAAATTGTAGAAATGGTTTTAATACCTCTGCATGAATGTAGAGGTAGTCACATGTTCCAGGGTTTATATTCATCTGTGAGTACTTATTTCAGCTGAGCTCCCTTTACTTTTTCTTCTGGCTATCCCACCTATTAATCAGTTTTGAATTTTATGTTGGAAATGAACCATCATTTCATGCCTATTGTAAATTATCTTTTTGTTTTGGATTTTTGAGACAGTCTTGCTATGTAGCTCAGGGTGGCCTCAAAGTCATGGGAATCTTCTTGACTTAGTCTCTTAAGTGTTGAGATTATATGTGTGTGCCACAACATAAGGTTATTCATAAACTATCTTCTGTGTCTTTTTTGAAATATTAAATAAGTTTAATGCTTCCTTACATTAACACTGGCTTTTATCCTAGAAGGTCTTAAATCATTGTTGATTCTAAGTGAACCACATTTTATATCTTTACCCTTGATTAGTTATTACCTCTCCCCTCATCATTCTCTAAGCCCAGCATTTTTTCTTGCATTCTTGTGAAAGTGACTTCTTCAGTGATCATTTCTCTTTACTTACTTTCCAATCATTGAACGGCAGCTGTCAACTGAAACTATCATAAAGCATTTGTAAGATGCTAGGTTGAAGTTCAGAAGCTTTTTTTTTTTTTTTTTTTTGAGACAGGGTCTTGCTTTGTAGATCAGGTTGGTCCTGAGCTCACTATGTAGCCCATGATATATAGTGATTGCTGAACTCAACAATCTTCCTTCCTCTGTGTTCTGAGTGCTGGGATCACAAGCATGAGCCACCATGCCCAGCTGGCCAGAAGCTTTTATTTGTTTCTAGGCAATTTTTTCTAAGAATTTGTGTTGTTGTCATGGAGCTGCATATGGGAGGGTGAGATGCAGTCACAAATGCACACCAGACTGGGGAGGTTTCTGGAACATTTCTGTTTCATGAATGCAGTGTAGGGTGTTATATAGCACAAGCAGTGGGAGGGGTTTGACAGGAACTGTAACTCAGTGGTTATTGGGGATTGGTCTATAATTGCCAGAGGAGGGGCCCAACATTGGGGAGGAACGGGCAATCTCTGGCCATGGCATGCTTTCCTTAGCTTAGCATTTGCTTTTGTCTTGATTTAGTCTACCGAGGGCCAAGGGCTCTCTGAGGACCAAGGAGACTGACTTGCAGTGCAGTGGGCTCAGCCGGACCTGGATTTTGCCATCATCTTCTCCCCTCTGATTAGACCCAATGTCCTCTGCCAACTATATGATATTTTTATGGGTTTGGTCAGACAGGGTGACCCTAAAATTAGCCCATGAGCTTAAAAATTAGAAATATTTTAGGGTGACCCAAAAATCAGCCTACAAGCCCATGAACTTAACTTGGACCAGCCCATTGTGAACGTCTCCCAAATGGAGCCCCAGACATTATTATATGTAGCCACATTGAAGGACTAAGTCCATTTGGGACTGTAGATTGACAATGGCAACACAGGCATCATGGAAGAGAGAGGAAGTTTGTCCAAGGGAGTGTGTAGTGTTTTGAGTGAGTTGGTTAACAGCGGCAGCGGTGGTGATCTGAGCTGCTTATGCAAGGCGACTGAAGAAGTGGTGGGCGCAGAGACTGTGGTAACTATGGACACAATGATGGCGATGATGGCCGAGGTGCCCAAATCACATTTTCTGTGTGGGTGAAGCACAAGGTTAAACAGGGAGTTTCTGCACAACCAGTGTTTGGTAAGGGGTGGGCACATAGGTGCTGAAAAGCAAAATTGTTGAGTTGGGGACAGAGGACACATAGTATGAGTCATGGCACAAGTAGGAGGTCCAAGAGACTCTGGAGAAGTAAGCATTTACCCCAAGAGCAAGGAAGATGGGTGTGAGGTCCATACAAGGGGGCCCCAAATATTGGGAGGTAATAGAGGCTCCCATGATATACCGTGGCAAAGGTCTAGCTGTTTTCATGCCAGTGGATGAAGAGGTTGAGCTGGTTAGGCTGTGTGTTTGTTTATAGGCAATGTGACATTTATTGTTTTGTCATGTGTGCTCCATCGTATTTTTCTGGGCAACAAAGTAACCTCAGCCTGTGATAGTAATGCTGGCCAAATATAAGTAGAGAAGGGATTGGACCATGAGAGCAGCTGGATGAAGGGGTTGGTAGAGGAGTGGAACATGTAGGGCGGGGGTGGTGCAGTAGGAGGAGAGTGAGATGGTGGCCTGCACACAGGATGATGCCAAAGTTTGGGAAGAATGTCAGAAAAGTGTGGTGAGGAAGGCAGAAATTGAGTATAGAGGTGGGTGCGGTTTAAGGGGTGGAGCAAGAGGAGGAGCCAGTGATCCATGGAGGGGGGTGCCTGCCATCAGCAGAAGAGAAGGGGCACACACGCCATCTTGGGATTGTTAAGAGGAGTAGAGGCTATTTCTCATTATGGTTGGGACTCAGAGAGGTGAGGTCAGTGAGCCCCAGGGAGGAGGAATTTCCCATGAAGGTGAGGGCACTCACCCTAGAGGCAAGGCGAGGCATTATCCTAGGGCCCCACATTTGGGAACCAGTTGTTGTCATCATGGGGCTGCACATGGGAGGGTGAAGTGAAGAGTCACAAATGCATACCAGACTCTGGGGAGGTTTCTGGAACACTTCAGTTTAATGAATGCAGTGTAGGGTGTTATATAGCACAAGTGGTGGGAGGGGTTTGGCGGGACCTGTGGCTCAGTGGCTACTGGGGATTGGTCTATGATTGTCAGAGGAGGGGCCCAACATTGAGGAGGACTGTGCAATCTCCAGCCATGGTGTGCTCTCATTAGCTCAATAGTTGCTTTTATATTGACTTAGTCTATTGAGGGCCATGGTTTCTCTCAGGACCTTGGAAACTGGTATGCAGTGCTGTTGGCTTAGCTAGATCTGGATTTCACCATCAAACCTGATCAATCCAATATGGTCTTCTCAGTAAAGAATTTAAAAAACTCGCCCTAATATACTTTTACTGCATTTGAAACAAATTTCTTTTTCACTTTAGATTGAAACCTGCTCATATTTTTTTAGTTAACTCCATTTTACTTTTTTATAAATGATAATAAAGGAGGAATATGAAGTGATAAATATTTTAAATTTGTGGTAGACATAAACTGACAGGATGGACACCAGTTTCCACTTTTATGACAGAAATTCTTGCAACAAGGCTTGACATACTATTTCTAGCAGGCTCAGTCGATGACTGAACATGGAAGAGATAATCAATTATGAATTCTCTAACAAGGAAATTTCTTTGGAGTTTTCCTCATTTGTTTGGCCAAGAAGTGAGATCTACACCATTATCTTGTAATCATTCTTTCAAATCATATCCCTTCTTCTGTTCTTAGAAAGTTTAGATCATTTTTGGCACACAAAAGGCTTCCTTGTCCTGTAAAATTCATTTGCAGTAAACCAAGTAAGTCTCATAATCTAAGCTCCATGTCAACAACTACTATGTTGAAGTTCTTATTCTCATATAGCTAATCCTGGGTACTTGGTCTCAATGAGAACTGTAAGGAAAACTATTTCTTACAAGAAAGATGAGTAAGAAGGCTTTACTAGGAAAGACAAATAAAAAGAGCCTTACTCGTCAAGCCAAGAAACTACACAGTTCAGTGAAGATCTCATGAGGAGAGCTACTTTGATTTGAATTCAGTTATAGTGAAGTCAATATTCCAAAGGGATATAAGCCTGCTCCTGTAGCTTCCAAAGTTGTCAGTTAATTTTAATGCAGATTTAGGAGCAATTAGTATCCTTTTTGATTTTAAGAAATTGTTATAAGACTAACAAATATGTTTCTAACATGTCTTATGTAGGTGGTTTAATAGTTATAACAAATGTACGGAATGATTTAAGGCTTTTAAATTGATACCAGGTAAATAACATAAGACTTGCAAATTTGTCATCTACTAGGAAGTATTGAATACCTTGTACCACTTACAAAGCATAGAGATCATATAATAAATTCATTAAAAATTCATAAAGGCTATAAGTATGAATATTTATTTTCATCATTGATGTAGGAATACTGGCAAATAAAGTTATTCAAGGTCAATTAAGATCAAAACCTGGAGTGGAAAAATTTTGGCAGGCAGGTTAATATTTATAATGGATAAAATATTAAAATAAGGAATGGGTGTTGAAGGGAGGTCAGAGTAACGGGAAAAATAAGAATCAAGATATATTATGTGCAGGTACAAATGGTCAATGAGGAATGTGATCATAATGTATTCCTAAATTGTACCAAAGCACTCAATTTGTTAAAAAATATGAGCCATAAATTTTGTGATACTTGTTTCCCATGGTATCTTGAGTATTTAAAGAATCTTTCTTATGCTGATTTTTTCATTTGTAAAATTATACAATAAGTTTTGTCATTTATTTTTTCTTTAAACTTATTTTAACTGATATATAAGCCTTTACATATTTATGGGATATAATGTGATGTTTCTAATGCATGTATGTACCATAGTATTGTTGTAATGATCAATTGTATTTGTAGATATGAAAAGACCTTTTAATTTCTAAATTGATGTCCATATTATTTGAGGAAATCCTGGGATTATCCTTTTACATAATCTTTATCTTCTATAAATCTGACCTGTATTTATAAAACTCTTGAATATTTTCTTCCTGTCTGACTAATAATTTTTATGGGCTATTTAAACAAAGTGTGGCCTTAAAAGAGACTTTGCTTTGGAAATTTTAGGCTCTTGGAAATATTACAACAGTAAAAAACTATGGGTACTACATTAGTATGCAAACACTTGGTTACCTGTGTCATTTCAAAAGCACAAAAGTGCTTGACTTTTTGACAAATCTTCCCCACTAGTATGTTTCCATGTAAATATTCTGTTTTTTGTGATTGAAGTATTTAACCTCTGTAAGAGATTTCTTCTATTATAATTATTTTACTTGAAACCTGTCAGAGCACAACATTTCATTTAAATAATTCTACCAAATTATATGGTAGACACTAAACCAGGAAGAAAATGAATTAGAGCAGATGAAATTTGCTTATGGGGGCAATTGGAGAGGTAAGATATTCAGAAAACAGACTGTTTAGTGAAAAGAGTAAGCATAGCAGTTTGAATCAGGAGAAAGCCCAGCCATCTGGAAGGCAAAAGAAAGGCTGAATTATTGGTGGATGGGTTATTGTTGAGGGTTGGGAAAAGAAAATCTGGGACACTGAAGGATGCGATGTTTCAAATTTTTCAGTTTTGATCATATTAAATCAGCTTCATGAAGTCCCAAAATTGGACTGTTGCATCAACAAAAGTTTTATTTAAAAAAGTTTATATTTCATGTTTAATCTATTGAGAAAACCAAAGAATTTAGCAAATATCTTCACCTACAAGGGCACTTTATAAATAATGATTCACTGTTAGTCTGATTCAATCATGTGAGCAGAGCTAGAAATAGTAAGGCCAAAAGGCTGTTAAAATGATATTTGTAAGTAAACAATACATAATTTAGTTAAGGTTGTGCTGATCTCATAACCTAAAAATCCCATTTCACTTGTCTACTAAGAGAAACAATATCAAAGTGCTGTTTCAATGACGCTGAAGCTATGAAAGGTTTTCTGACTTGAATGCAGCCCTTTATATTACTTACTGGAAAAGAGCTCTCTTCACAAAGGCTGCTCGCTGATTCTCCAAGGTTAAGGAGCTTTGGCAGTTGGGATACAAAGGATGTCAACCATAGGAAGCACTTGCTTCAAACATTTTATTCAATGTTTACAGTTCCTTTGTTGGTAGGGAGAGAGGGCTTCTGAGATCAATGAGGAAAGTTTATCATGAAATTACAAGCATTTTTTTTTAAACTAAAGTTTAGGGATCTCATCTGGTCACGTGTTAATGGTATTTTCATTTCATTCTACATGTATCTGCCAAATCTGTGTAGCAGTGTTTTAATCAATAATTGTCAATTTATCACATATTTGACAACCCAACTATGTTGTGAGATTCTAGCTAAAGGAAATATTATACAATTTATACTTTAATAAACAAACATAAATGTACAAGCCACCTAGTAGAAAACATGGATTCTCACACACTTTAGGTTTAAGTATGTAAAACTAAATTCTTTTCATGACTAGTTCGTGTTTGGTAAACAAAATTGCACTCTTCCTGGGGCATCCATTGCTAGATGTTCTTATCCCGTTTATCCTATTGTTTATTTTTATTATTTATTTACCCTATCTTATTTTACTCGTCCTTACTCTCCTTTTCCTTTGTCTCCCCATTTCTAATTCCCTTTTCCAGTTACAAAGTTTCTATCTCCCTATTTCATATTAGGTTTTACTTTTCTCTTTAAATTATTTGTGCTTTTCATTTCTCATATAAAAGAAACCATGTGATATTTATGCTTCTGTGATCTATTTCAAAAATATTGTAGCTCCAAGGTGCACCCATTTTCTTATAAGTGACTCAAATTTATTATTTTTAATAGTTGCATGGTACTCCACTGTATAATTATAGCACTGTATTTCTGCACTCATGTTGATAGGAGCATAGGCCATTTCCATGATTTTCCTCTTATGAGTTGTTGCCATAAACATGGTAAGCAAGTATAACTATATTAAAATGTATTTACCTCTTTCCAGAGAATATCTAGAAGGGAAATAGCAGAGTCAAATGGAATTTGTTTTTGGATTTTGAAAAGAACAGATTTCTATTAGTGTAAGTTTACAGTACCTAATGAATGCATTCATTGTGGTAAATGGAACATGTACATGACATATCTTAACTGTGTTTGCACCTTCTTCCACACCCCTCCCCTTTCCTAACATCTCTTAGTTTCCTTATCATTTTTAAAGATCTATTTCCCTATTTCTTATCTTCAATCTTTTATTTTGCATTTTCATATACCTATAAATTGGGTTTGTCCTATAAAAAATATCACACAATTCTAAGCATGTCTGTTTATTTTTCTTAGTATCATGGATTCAGGGTGGAAACTTTTTCTACAGATGATTCAAATATAAGGACCAACCAAAAATATGTTTGTAGTAAACAAGTACTTTAATATAATGACTTTACCCACCAGGAAGAAGACTTAGAAGGAGTTGGAGGGGAGGGTAAAAAGATAGATGTTAATGGAAAAGTTAGAAATAAGGTTAGAGGTCACAGTAAGATCACACAAACTGTGGGAAACTGCTGAAGACAGGAGGAATAGAGAGATGGAAGGAACAAATACAAAAAGAGAATAGACCGAGAGGCACAGAAAAACCAGAAGTTGTAATTCATCTCCTATAAGAATAAGAATGGTGGAAAGAAAGAGAAAATGAAGAGAAGAAAAATAGGACAATAAAGACAAACACAATAGAGAAATGAATAAGTACAAGCGAAGAGAGGCAAAATGAGAAAGAAAAGAAGAAAGCAAACATGGGTTCCCTGCAAGGTATGTCTCTTCTTTCACTGGTAGATAACCTGGGTTCCAGGCCACAGGTCCAAGTCGAATAATCTCAGCAAACCCACCACAGACCACTAGAATTCAAGCTGGTTTCTGGCCACAAGGCCAGAATTGAGCTCCGTGATCTGCTGCTGCTTTGAACTCTGCACAGCGCTACTGCAGTTTTGAGCTGCTCTTTCCCACAGAGAGTCTTGGTTCTGGTAGGACGCCCTGACCCCACTGCCTTACCTGTCCCTGTAGTCTGCTGAGTCTTCACTGCAGTGTCTGTCCTCGCTCTTCCTGTGGGCTTCACCACGAGTGCTGGGGTTGAGACCTGCGGCCTTTCCTCAATCAGCACTCTTCCACATGTCTCTTGCCCAAGTCTCCCTTTGCCAACCTGTCTGCACAACCCTCTGAGCCACTGTGGTGCCTTTTGCATGTGTCTACTGTGCCAGCGTGGCACAGAGGAGGAGTGTCCCCTCCCTGTTGCCAGTCATCGCCTCTTGCCCGCCTCCGCCTCCGCTCTCAGAGCAGAATGTGTATCTCTAGCTCTCTTCCATCTGTTGACCAGATACCAGCAGTCCACTGTGGCAAAGTGGCCCTGGGAGAAGAGCCCCAAGTGGGGGGTGGTGCCTCTGCCCCAAATGCTGACTGGTCCCTGTTGCCATTCACTTTGTTTTTCTGGGGGGTTCTACCTTTCAATTTGAATTCCGCTGGCCAGTTGCCAGCAGCCTGTTGAGGCTGGGCAGTTTTCCCCTTCTCTCTCTCTCTGAGCAGCAGAGCGGCCCTGGAGGTATTCAGTGCCCTTGGGCTATGACAGTTCAAGGCTGACTCGCAGCCCCAAGCGGCCACCACAGCCCAGCTGCTCATGGTGGAAGCTTCACTTAATAATTTTCTTTTCTGGGTTGGACTTTCAGGGAATATTTTCTTACATTTTCACTGCTGCCTCTGACTAGACAAGACTCTCCCAATTCAGATCAGAGTCTCTGTTTCTTAGGTGAGCAGCTTAGGTTTTTTCTTGGATCTCTACTGAGGCAGGTATTGAATGTGACAAGTTTTACAGACTGACGTTTTCTTTACAAAGCCATTGGTCACTTGTCTTTTGCCATCTATCATTGTTTCTGATTAAGTGAAGTTTCATGAAACAGCCTTCTAATATCTTCCTCCCTCTTCTTCATCTTCTTCATTATTTTTTTTGAGACAGGGTCTCACGTTGTAGTTCAGGCTGGCCCTGACCTCACTATGTAGCCCAGGCAAAGCTGGAATTTAGCAATCCTCCTGCCTCTGCCTCCTGAATGCTGGGATTACAGGCGTGACCCACTGTGCTTGGCCTCTCTAGTTTGTTATATTATGGTGATTGGTAGAGTCCTCTCTTAAACAAAGCAAAACAAAACAAAAACAAAAACAATGGACTCAGATTTCCAGTCGTAACATATTAAAGTTCTTTAATGTATATATCAAAGTGTCTTCAAGGAAGGAAAAATGTTTCACCTAATTGCTTTTATTAATTATTCTTTTCCAGTATCTGAGTTTAACTTTATTACTATAATTTAGATTTAGACAATGATCACATTCATCATAGGATGTTCATATCTATATATGATGTACCTTAGTTCCTTTATTCTCCATTCTCATACCCTCCTTTAAACTCCTCCTTCCCTCCTATATTTATAATAATTTGTTTCTGTTTTTTTTTCCATTTTTTCTGTTCTATTACTTTCATTCAACCTTCTGCTTCCCTAGTCTCACTTCCCATTTGAGCATTTTTTCCCTCTTTTCCTTTTCCCTATTTCATAATCTGTAATATATACTTTGGTCTTTATTTATACTTTTGGTGTCTCATACCAGAGAAACAATGCAATGATTAAACATGTATTTTGGATTTACTTCACTTAAGATGATGATTTCAGGTGCATCCATTTTCCTAGAAATAGCTTGCTTATCCTTCTTTATGGCTAAGTAGTGCTCCATTATATTAAAAAAAACCCCACATCTTCTTTATCCTTGGTTTGTGGTCTCTACTGATTAAGTCAAGAGTGTTTTGAATTCAGAACTATAGAAAAAGAAAAGTAGGGAATGGAGGACCAGAATCCTTTGCAGACTAAAGTTGGATTTCATTCTTGAGGGCATGGTTATATAGTATACAAGCCCAAAGGAATATGGCATCCCAACGCTATCTGGACATTCTTTCTATGTTCCTAATCTTTCTGTACTTTCTACTCTTCATATCCTTCCTAACCCTTCTAACTTCCCTGCCCTTCCTGCTGATAAACTGCAGAACATGGGCATAACACCTAGAGTGGGCTAAACTGACAACTGTATCTTTCCTTACAGAACAACAAGTGTAGAACAGGAAGGTCATTTCAGAGTGTCTGAAGGAGTTCATCTGATCAGCAACATTCTCGAGCAGGATGTTCCCATGAGGTTATCCTTAATCTCTACATGTTCAATCTTTTCTCCTTCTTCTTCTTCTTCTTCTTCTTCTTCTTCTTCTTCTTCTTCTTCTTCTTCTTCTTCTTCTTCTTCTTCTTCTTCTTCTTCTTCTTCTTCTTCTTCTTCTTCTTCTTCTTCTTCTTCTTCTTCTTCTTCTTCTTCTTCTTCTTCTTCTTCTCTTCTTCTTCTTCTTTCTTCTTTCTTCTTCTTCTTCTCTTTTTCTTCTTCTCTTTTCTTCTTCTTCTTCTTTCTCCTCTTCTTCTTCTTCTTCCTTCTTCTTCTTCCTTTCTTCTTTCTTCTTTTCTTCTTCTTTCTTCTTTTTTCTTTTCTTCTTTTTTCTTCTTTCTTCTTTCTTCTTCTTCTTCCTTCATCTTTCTTCTTCTTCTTCTTCCTTCTTCTTTCTTCTTCTTCTTTTTTCTTCTTCTTTCTTCTTTTTTTCTTCTTCTTCTTCCTTCTTCTTCTTCTCTTCTTCTTCCTTTCTTCTTTCTTCTTTTCTTCTTCTTTTTTCTACTTCTTTTCTTCTTCTTTCTTCTTTCTTCTTCCTTCTTCTTTCTTCTTCTTCTCTTTTTCTTCTTCTCTTTTCTTCTTCTTCTTCTTTCTCCTCCTCTTCTTCTTCTTCCTTCTTCTTCTCTTCTTCTTCCTTTCTTCTTTCTTCTTTTCTTCTTCTTTCTTCTTTTTTCTTTTC
>PVIC010024703.1:0-25806 GCA_004025085.1 Thryonomys swinderianus
CTGTCCTTGATACGTGAAGAACTTACTTAGTACTCGTGGTTAGTAGGGACATTAATTTTGAAGGATTTTTAAATTCTTTTCTTTCCTCTTAGGAAAGGGTAGATTTGTGCAATTCTGCATTTCTAGCTAGTGCAGGGTGTTTGATAACAAAGTTTGATAATGATGGGATGGTGTCAATGCTTGTTGCTGATGATACCTTTGACCAAAATGCACTGAATGTTACTAAATATGAGATTCCATCCTACATACTTTACCTAGCTGATTTCCTCTGATCCTTATGACACCATAGTCCTACAGATTGTACACATGAGGAAACTGGGGCCCAAAGAGGTCACATGATTGGCTCAAGGTCACAGTTCTATATGAGTGTGGTGACTGTAATGGCTAATATGATTGCAGTGTAGCTCATGGTAAGAATATTGTCCCTAACTTAAATGTAAACTAGCTGCTTAGCAACCATAAAGGAAGGAAGTCATTTTCCAAGAGTTTGTGATTAAGAAAGACATATTGCAACAGGAAGCATTTGAATGGCCTTGAAGGCTAAGATTTTGGAAGGTGAAGGATGGGAAAGAGGTTTCTCTGCAGATGTCTGGGTGGCACGTGCAGGGAATATTTGGAATTCAGCTATGACTGTGCGCTCAGTACGTGAACACCAGTTGCATATTTGGGGTGATTAGATGGTGGGCAGGTACAAAGTGTGAAAGGTGTAGGAAAGTAGAATAGAAAGGGAAATTGGAGCCAAAAAGTGGAGTTATAGTGCTATTTATTGTCTCCGGTTATGACCAAAGAGAGTATTTAGGAAGTGGTGGCTGGAAATAGGAGGGAAACATAGCTTTAAAATAAAACCATGGGTAATCTGAAGGCTGTTGCCCAGTTCCTCCCACCAGCCCTCATTTGCAAAAGAGCAAATCAAGAAGCTCATGAGTTTCCTGTTAGCAATAACAAATGATTTCACCTGCGTTAGTGGCTTTGGAAATGTGTGGCTCCCAGAAATGCAGGTCTGATCAGACATGAGGGTGCTTTTGTTTGCAAGAGCGGGAAGACACCATGGCTTCCTGCAGGCAGATGAGGGCTTTGACTGGGCCTTGGGGCATGGTCTGATTATATAGGCAAAGGGACAAGTGAGGAACACAAGGTAGCACCACAAAACCCCATGTGTTAGTTTTCTAGGGCCTCCACACAACTTGCTGTAAACCAAGTAGCTAAAAGAAAAGAACTACAGAGTTCAGCAGTATGATATGCATGCCAAGAGCATAGATTCCATCTGCAGGCTCTGGAGGGGCTCTGTCTTGTGTTTGTCTTCCTGCCTCTTGTCTCTCTGCTGGTAGCCCTCTATGTGCCTTGTCTTGTAGATGAGTTGCTTCAATTTTTGCCTCTGTTGTCACAACTCTGACTTCCTGTGAGTCTCTGGCTTTGTTTTCTCTTCTCATAAGGACATAGTTCATGGGAATAAGACCCACCGTAATCCAGTGTGACTTTCTTGGGCTTATATTTATACCTACAATGACCTTATTCCAAATAAGGGGACATTATAAGGTTCTAGGTGGATGAAAACTCTTGGAGAACACTATTTTAGCTAGTATCCTCTATGAGCAGAAGCCAGACTAACAAGTGCCAGGACAGTTGGGTGATGATCAACAGAGAAATCTCAGCTAGGTAGATGTGTGGAAGACACCTGGCTGGAAAACATATTTGAGATCCAGCGAGTCTTAGAGGCCTCAACAGTGATTGTGCACACCATGCTACAGGTGCGGAGGGGCAGCATGTTGTCAAAGAGGTGTCAGATTTTGTTTCTTTGTTTGAATATAGCCACATGTTGACTCTCTGATTGCATTAAAGACTGGGTTGTGGTCCATGTGGGCTGTTATAGGTTAGGTGACATAAACAAAAGAAATTTATTTCTCACTCTTCTGGGAGCAAGAAATTCTCAAATCCAGGTGCAGCCTGATTCCATATCTAGTGAGGATCTGCTTCCTAGATGACTGCTTGCTGAGTTCCCATGGGGAAGGAATGGTTGATATCCTCTGGGGCCCTTCTATAAGGACACTAACCTGTTCATGAGAGCTCCTCCTTCATGACCTGGTCATCTCCCAATGCCCCCATCTTCTGGTGCCCTCGCCTTAGGAGCGAGAATTTAATTGTGAATTTAGGAAGTATACAAACATTCTTTTGCAGGGTATCTGGCCATCTCTTAGTCTTTAGGAAAAGTGATTTCTTTTTGTGTGACAAAGCCATTACTATAGCATTTTAAGAAACTGTCCCTTATTAACATTTATTGAAGACTTACCTTGTGCCAGGCACTGTCCTCTGCCAATAGTTACTTGGATTACCTCATTTCATACCACTGGCAGATTGGGTCACCTCACATGTTTTAGAATTAAGGAAACCCAAGTAAGGAATGATTTTGACTTGCACAAGGTCACAGAGCTGTGAGGTAGAGATAATGCCTGAAGAATCAGGTACTAAGCTAAGTACTTTTCTGAACTTGAGCACTCTGACCATACAAATTGGGTTATGGTATGATTCTGCATGTATTTGAAACAGAGGAGGATTGGTCAGGATATTACAGTTGCTGGACTCTGTGCTTTGACTACAAACTGTGGAGTACTGATAATAGAAAATCTTTGGTTGGTGGGTTGGAATTATATATGGTCTCTAAAGTCTATGGAGATTCGTCCAGACGTTTTCCCCATGTGGTTCAAATTGGGTGATTCCATGGCATTCAGTTGGATAAGCAAAGTCTGTAATGAGAAATATTAATGTTTCTAGATCTTTATCTAAATCATAACATTTGGTACAGTGACTTTAATTTACATATCAAAGTTATTGAAAGTGAAATGATAAATAACTCATGAAGGGAGAAAACCTAAAGATAGCAGAATAATAAGATCTGATGCTGCATGTATTTAAATTCAGAAGCCAATATTTCCATTTGGAGAACCATTAAAATCAAATATGTGTTTCTATTTTCAAGTAGAAAATCATAACAAAAAATACTATTTCTTTCTGAGATTTGCTATATTCCCTTGGAATCCTTGAAATTGTCAAAGGAAAGAACAGAACTGCTTAGCTAACAGACAGCTTTCACTTTTACTCTGCTGGGTACTTTATTTTCTACTTAAGTGATGATATTTCAAATCTTGTTTAACCTTTTGATTGACTTGGGGATCTCATGAGCCATAATCGGCTCTCTTTCTGGACTTCTTTTTACGCTGCTCTTGATTTCAGATTGTTCCAATTGCTACAGTTGTTCTGTAAGATTCATCTGGGTTCAATTCATGCTGATGTCTGGTTTTACCCTTGAATTAGAATGAGATACTATTTTTGTGACCTCTTAGAAGCTTCACACTTATTGTGGTTTAGAGATTTCTGTGCAGACTCTAAATTGTCTCCCCACACCGTACCTCACAGGTTTTTTCATAAGATAAGTTTTAATCAGCTTATCACCCATGTCTGCTTATGTGCAGATGCGCTAGACTTCTCAGCAAGGGTCTGGCTCTTTCTGGGGGTCTATGGGCTACTGAGGGACAATGACTATAGAAACAAAAATAACTTACTTTAGTTCTTTTTTCAGAGAAATGCTAATAGATGATTTAATTTTTCTGGGAGGAAGAATTAGAGGGAGGAAAAAATTCTACACATGCTTCTCATGTATTTTCATATTTGACCTACAAAGGAGAAAATGCAGCCATGAGTAAATAAGGGCAACAAAATTGTCAAGTGAAGAGGATCGAGGGAAAGCTGAGTTTGAAAGATCCATGTAAAGAGCTGCAGAGCCCAGAGCAGCCAGACTCAGACTGAAAACTGGAGAAAGTACTGAATCTATATAGATTTTGAGGTGAAAGAGTCCATATTAGTAATTCTTTCTTTGGGTTTGGGAATCAGAATAAATTATCATGTGCTATTACTATGCGTCATGTGCTGATACAATCTCCCACGATTTTAACTAGAGCAATCTTCCTTGATGAAGAATAGTCATTCTGCCTTATTTTAAAAAATGTACTTCAAAATAAAAGTTTTCTTTCATGTGAGACCTTATACTCATGGGAAGTAGTGGTCTTTTTTAAATTTTAGAATTGTTTATTTTGTATTTCTGCTATAAAAATGTATCCTCATGCTCATGTTAAAAATGAGAAGAATATATATAATTGGAAAATGTAGGCAATATATGGTAGAAAACAAAGCCATGACTCATATTTATATAATTTTGCACATAAGAATAGTATGCTCTGCTTTTATAAATTTAGAGCTACATTTATAAATTTATACAGCTACATAAGAGTTTCTTATTCTCCTTTTAAAGTTGGCTATAATTTTTCACAGACTATTTCATTCTAATATAAACTTATTTAAATGTTTCCCTTATTTAAAGGTTGAACCTGTAGGCCATTTCAAGTATTTGCTCTTCGAAGAGTAGTGTCATGAAAAACTTTGGACATTAATCTTTGTGTACTTTGTGTGATTAACTTCTTTATGATGAGTTCTACAAATGGGAAAAGATGATCAAACATTTTAAAGTATATGTAAAGTTCCTGATGTACTGTTTAAGATCTTGTCTATATCCATATGTTCATTTAATCCCACTTGAATACTCTCAGTGTGGCATGATCTGAGCTAGGTTGCTGTGAATTTGTGAAGATCAAGCTATGCACAGAGCCTATTTTCTGAAAGCTGCAGTCCAGGGGAGGAGATGGATAGTGAACCGGTAAATTAATGTAAAAATTTTGACCAATATTCCTCCCCAAATAGTGGTAAGTCTCATGAAGGAGATGAGCAGAAAGTTGTAATGTCTAGTAACAAGAGGTTCATTTAGTGGAGCTGCTCCAATGAAGGGCATGGAAGGTGAGAGGTGATGGGTGAGGACATTTGCTCTGCATAATGGGAAGAAGAACAATGGCAGGTGGTTGAGGAGAACGTCATGTGCAGAGATCCTGCAGTGGGACACAGTTTGGAATGTTCCAGAAATTGGGAGGAGGCTGATGTATAGGAAGAAAAAGTGAAGAAGTACTGGGATTGGAATGAAGAATCAATAGGAGCTGGACACCATCATAAAGGACTTGCTGAGCAATTCAAATTGGGAGTTTAACTTTTGGGGTAAAAGCAGTAAGAGGACAATGGGAAGGGAGCCGAGATTGAACTCGTGGCTTTGGCATGAAGAGTGGATGCGCGGGAAGGGGTGTGATTCTAGGAGGAACGTCATGATGAAGAAGGTCTCTGATGACTGGCTGTGTGTTTGAGGGTGGTGTTAGGGACTCTGTTCAGTTGGGGGGGGGTCTCATCTTCAGAAGATTTAAGAGACATTTATACCCCTTAACAGGTGAGTGTTTTATATAGAAACCCAAATTCTCATGTAAGTTATTTCATCATCATCACTGAAAATGAATTTGGGCTTTATTCCTTCTAAAATACCTTAGCCTTAGGTCTGAAGCACTGTGAAATAACAGTGGTATTTTATTCTGGTCTTGAAATGATAAAATAATACATGGCTAACATAGGACTAATGGTAAGAGATCAAGAAACGTTAGTTGACATTATTGTGTCATTCTTACATTTAAATTGTTTTCACTCATGAATAATGCAGTGAGGAAGATCTAGATATATTTGTGTGTTTCCTTTGGATATGTTCTGGTAGAAAGAATGCTTTTAAAAAGGATTATTTTATCCAGTGACTCTTTAGCAGAGCTGTGTGCTAGTTTTAGTTCCTTCACAGAGGCATGAAGGTTGCTTGACATTTTTGTCAATGGATGCTGTTGATCTGTTGGTTAATCTTGCTCAGTCTGTTGGTTGTGTATATGTTAGTTGGCATCACTTTGGTTACTTGGTAGTTGCATAGTCATTACTTGATGGAAGTAACTTTGCTGCTATGATTTCAGAATCTGGACTAGTGACTGGCGATGGGTGGATGCCTTCTGAATGCTTGTCAGTTGAGTGAAGTTAGAAATACATTTATGGGTCATCTGTCTTCCTTTCGTGAATTGGTTAATATCCTCCATCCATTGTTTGTTGGAGTCCTTGTCTTTTTTTTTTTTTAGCTTTTTTGGTTTCACGTCATATACAATAGCCCTTTTGTTGAAGCTTCAAATATGTTTTCCTAGCCATTCTTCTTTATATGTTGTTTATAATTTAAAATTTCTTTTCAGTACAGATTTTAAATACCTTTTGTAAAATATTTTGATTGTTGTTTTTATAATTTCTGGCTTGGAGTTATACTCAAAAGGCCCTTTGGCTAAAAGTTTTTCTAAATGAATTCATCCACATTTTTCTTTTCTGATCGTAAATTTAGTAACAAACTATTGTTACACACAAAAATGAACTGTACTTCTTTGTTGTATGGCATTTACTTAACAAAATGTTGGATTCTCTTTGTCTGAAGTTTCGTTTTAGAATTTTGAATGTATATCAATAAAACAATCTTCTGTCTTTGATATATTTTCTTAAAGAATTATAAAGTTTTCCTCTTTGCTTTTGATCTAAAACCATGCTGATCCATGCTTGATCCCAAACTTGCTTGAGCTTTTTAATATAGGTGCTGATTGTCTGAGACTGGGATAGGGTTTTAGATGAGCTGATGTGGATGCTGCTGACACATGGATTATTATTTGAAAAGCAAAGTCCTAAGGAACATAAAATATTACAAGTATTACTCTCGATGATTCTTGGATCCAATGCTTCTTTGAAAATATATATCATATTCTCAAATTTGCTGGCAGACAAAATATTTTTCTCTTGAATGCATCTTTGATTTCCTTCTGTAACTCATCTCTACTTTTGGTTATGCTTTTATCTTATTTTCTCTTTGATTAGATTAATTCATGGCATATATAGTTTATTGTCTTTTTGTCAGTGAACCAGCTTCAAGGCTTATTTATTACTTCTGGTGCTTCTCTGTGTTTAAATGAATTGATTTTTGCTTTGATTTTTATTACATTTTTCTTTATGCTATGCTCAACTCTTTATTTTCTTGTTTCTGGAGTTGACTTCGTAATGTCTTCCTTCTTCTTTTCTTTTCTGCTCAATTATTAAAGAATTTAAGGCTCTGAATTTTACTTAGTGTATTTTGGCCACTCTCCATATATTTTGATATGTGTTGGTTGCATTATGCTCTTTTCTAAAATTCTGTAATTGCTACTTTGGTTTTATTTTTGACCCAAGAACTATTTCCAAGCTGTTGGAGTAATTATTTTGTTCTACTTTTGAAATTAATTCTGGTTTGTTGTAATGTGAGAGGAGACTATAATCTATATTATTAATTTCTTTTTTTTGAAATTTAATGGGATTTCTTAGTTGTTTCAGATTGGTCGATTGCATAACTAGAGAATGAGCATTAGAAAATGAGCTAAATTCTTTTTTCTTTTGAGACAGGGTCTCACTTTGTAGTTCAGGCTGGCTCTGAGCTCACTATGTAGCCCAGGCAAGCCTTGAACTCAGCAATCCTCCTGTCTCTGCCTCCCGAATACTGGGATTACAGGTGTGCGCCACCATGCCCAGCAAAAATGAGCTAAATTCTTTATTTGTGGTATGCAAAGTAGGAATAAAACTTTTATATTGATTTTAATAATTTTAATCAAATTCCCTATTTTAATTCTTATTATCTTCCTGATTAGTCACTATTGCTATTTTTTTTTTTTTTTTTGAGACAGGGTCTCACTTTGTAGTTCAGGCTGGCCCTGAGCTCACTATGTAGCCTAGGCAAGTCTCAAACTCAGCAATCCTCCTGTCTCTGCCTCCCGAGTGCTGGGATTACAGGCGTGAGCCACCACGTCCGGCACTTTGGTATGTGGTACTGATTGCTGGTGGGCGTGAGTCACCATGCCCAACATTGTATGGGGTTACCGGGATTGGACTCAGGGCCTTGCGCTTGCGAGGCAGGCACCGGAACTACTGAGCTAAATCTCCGGCCCGATTGCTATTTTCTTTCATTTTCCACACTTTGAATTTACAACAATTTTTTTTACAATGTTTGATACTTTTGTAATTCAGGTTATGGATATTTTGACATGTATATTTACCATGGATTATAAGGTTTGTCAATTTAAAATTAACTTTAAAAATAAAACAGTACCATTCAATGTAGTCATCTATAAATCTATAAATAGAATAATTTCTATTTTTGTTTTCTTTGACTCTTTCTCCTGGTGTATTTTTGTCTTTATTTATTCCCCATTGTTAAGATGAAGCTTTAATCTTCATGGGAAGCATTGCATCTTTGCTGTCAGTTTGTTTCAGTTTCCTTTTGCTAATCATTTTTGTTGAATTCCTTCCATCTATGCTTTGAGTTTTAATAGCATCTTTGCCTCCCATTATTTTTGTCTGTTTGTTGCAAGTATTCATCTTTGCTACAAGGAAGTCCTACAGCCTGTTTTATTTCTAACTAGAGCTTCAAAAATATATTTGTTAAACTTTAAAATAATTTTTTACAATTTAACTTTCTTGTGATTTCACCACAATTATTTTTTGGACCCAATTCAATTTTTAATTTTATCACGAATTTTAAAACACTGTACTTTCATATTACAGCTTTCTCATTTTGAAATCTGTGCATGTTTGTTTGTCTCAATATCTGTCTCTACAGATGCATACACATACATGCACATTCACGTGTATATTTTTATTCTTTTTTCTGAAGCTAGGCTTTGTACCCTGGAAGTTTATAGTAGACAAATGCTGCACCACTGAGCTATAGTTGGAGCCCTTTTTCTTTTGAAACAGTGTCTTTCAAAGTGGCCCAGGCTGGCCTTGAACTTTCAATCCACCTGTCTTAATCTCCTGAGTTAGAGTTATAGACCTGCACCAGCCTACTCAGCTAGGTTTATGATTTGATTGTATTTTTGGTTATTTAGAGCATGGCTCCAAGTTTTACCAGTAGTATTGCATTAGTTTCAGAACTTCTAGAGTTCTTATATACATGTTTGAGGATATCCCAATCTTCTTTTTCGTCTCCTTGTTCTTTTCTTCTTCTCATTTCTTCATGATCATCTTCTTTGCTTTCCTACTTCTCTAACACCTGAAGAGCTGGTTGGCTGGATGTAGAAGAATAGCTTCTCCTTCACATCTCCCAGGTTGTTCCGTCTCTGGACTCTACTAAAGCTGAGGAGAGGTCCTTTCCATTTTGGGTCACTGACTCTTTGGCCTACATGATTGTGCAATCTGTTTTCATTCTTGATCTTATGGGATGTCACTGGGCTATTCTCCATGTTGTTTGGTTTTTGATTCTGTGTTTCTGTTGTCTGTGAATCTTGTTAACAGTCATGGTCAGATTTTCTTTGAGACCATGAACATTCTCTTTTGTCTCATCACTGGCTATAATTTCTACTTTGCTTTCTTGATTAGTTGTTCGGGCCTACTGATTTGACATTCCTGTTCTTTATCTTCGCAGCTCTCACACTCTTTCTAATTGCTTTTGTCAAGTTACTCTGTACTTTCGCATTTCACTTGGTGATCTCAAGTCTTTTTAAAATGATTAACTTGGTTCTTTGTGTGCTTTTCATATTCTGCAGTGGATTTGTTTCTTTAACTCATCTTCCTAGATCCATCATATCACTTTCTTGTTTTATATGTTTGTATTTTAGATTTTATTATTTCCATTTTTTTTGAGAGTTCGAATTACCGTGGTCACACTTTTTCTTTCCTTTTTCTGGAGTAAGACAGCACAGGACATATGCTCTTAAAGATGCAAAGTGTAATTCACTTAAAAAGTTTACTTTTTTAACCATAGAAGTATGGTATGAAACTCCTTTCCACTTTAGTGCCTTTTAAACTCATTTTGAAACAAGACTCTATACTTTCACATCTCTTACCTACTTTATAATAAGCCAACAGATTTTCCTTTGATGTAGAATTTGCTTTCTTAGGTACTATCTATCGAATGTTGTATAGAATGAGAGAGGAAGGTTATCTCTGAAGTTTGTTACATTTTTAGTTATTTATTCCTTTGGAGAATTGGGGAGGAAGAATGAGGTTTATGCTTTGTTGCTACTAGGGAGTTTTGGTCTAACAGACTTTGGAATTTTTTTTTTTTTTTTTAGTTTCTTCACCTCCTTCTTTCCCTCTTTCCCCATCTCCCTCCCTTTATCCTTGTCTTCCTTCCTTGTTTTTCATGTTTTAGAGCCAGTGACTTGAGTATGTATTATATATCCTATCTCATTATAGGGTGAGGTTCCAAATTGTTTTCTATCCCACACTGTCTCAAAATCTAGCCATACTGGTAAGAAATCCTGAAAACACTGATATAGGCTGGAGATATAGCTCAGTGGTTCCAGTGCCTGCCTAGCAAGCAGAAAGTCCCTGGTTCAATCCCAGACAACCACACAAAACAATACTGGGCATGGTGAATCACGCCCACCAGCAGTCAGTATCACATACCACAGTGCCAGGCATGGTGGCTCACACCTGTAATCCCAGCACTTGGAGGCAGACACAGGAGGATTGCTGAGTTTGAGGCTTGCCTGAGCTACATAGTGTGCTCAGGGCCAGCCTGAACTACAAAATGAGATCCTGTCTCCAAAACAAAAAAACAACCACAAAAAAACACTGACATGTGTATGATGTCTATTAGATATGAGCCCAGGCATTTTTCTTTCTTTCCTCACCATTATAACTTGCTTTAGTTTCACAAATAATGATATCAATTACAAAAGTAATAGACTCTTATTACATAAATCTCTGACAGTACTTTAAAATACACAAGGAGACAAAAGCCCTTTAGAATCCCACCATGTGGAAATAACACCTGTTTACTTTTTTGATACATATTTTTTGTCCTCGTCTATTTGTGTAAATATGTGTATTAACACAATGTGGATAATGTACACGCCCTTTGGAAATCTTTTTGCTTTTGCTTAGAAATATACTGTGACTATATCCCCACATGGCTTACTATTTTTCATCACTAATTTTAATGGCTGGCTGGTATTTTTCTTTTCCTTGTGCTCACCTGTGTTTCTTAGTTGCCTATAAAGAGAGGCTACATGTAGTAACAAAACAAAAGGCAAAACTAGGTGTTGGCACAGAATATATTAAGGTATAAACAGGAAATAAAACACTCATGTAGACACAAGTATCCCAGCAGTGAGGTGCAGAGAGCAGGGGAACATCAGGTGTTCAGGAGCCCCAAACTGAGTCCCAGCTCCTCTCATCTCACTCGTTCACTCTTATTTTTCAACTACAGAATAGGAAATAGTAAGGCTTGCCCTCGCATACTTTTTAGAGTGACTTTATTCCTAAAGAAGATTTAAATAAGAATCTCAGTGAAATCACTATCAAGTGAATAAATCCATACACTGCCGAGGAGTGAGCTTGGTGGAAAAGTCCATTTCATTCTACTAATATTTATTGAGCACCTATTCTCTTCTGAAACCAGTGCAGCTAATCGATACAGAGGGCACTGCCTCTACTGAAATTGCCCTGGTATGGGTGTTACATTTTTCTCAAATCAGTGATCTTCTGGTTGACAGTGCAGGCTTCTCATCACTCCGATATGATTAATTCATTCATCATGTTCGACTGATTTAATTATTTATGATGTTGTTTTGTTTATTTAATTTGCCTATCAATTGCCAGGGCGCTGCCTATCTCAGCTTCCTCCAGAATCCTATTAAGGAAGGTTTTGATGCAGATGCAGACTCCAGTGGTTCCCCCAGGGGCAAAAAACTTTGCAGTAATTGAATAGGTGCTGGGATGCAACAGCTAGAATATATTTGTTTTACTGACCCGAAGTTCAACCAGCTTTTTCTCAATTCAGTCCAGAGGGACAGTGAGTTGTAAATTATGCATTCTCATCTACCTTGTGGTCAGTGTTTGCATATTTTGTGTTCCAGAGGTGGAGAAACTTTTCCCTTGAGAAACAGCTATCTCCGACTCTTGGTCCTTGACTTAGAGGAAAAGAAATAATGCCAGCCATTGTTCTCTCATAGTTCATCTCCTGATTCTCTATTTTTAATACGGAATCCAGCGCAGAAGCCCCAAAGACATCACCCCTGTTCCCATCTCCAGCTTCGCAAAGGGTGGTTATGGGAAGTGAGACACTAGGTTTGTTTGCCTTTCTGACCATGAGCGTGATACGAAGAGAAACTGAAGAGCTGAGGTTGAGTCCTGGTCATGACTTTTATAAGTTCTGTAATTTTGGGAAGTCACAGCTAAGCAGCTAATTGTTTTACTCCCATTCAGTCATCTCCCCTTTGTTCCTGTTCTAGCCACTCTTGCTGCATAGCAGAGGATCTAGAAACTTCACAGTGCAGCACGGATTTTGCTCAGACCTATCTAACGGGCCACACTCAGTGGCAGAGCTTGCTGTGTTCTGTGCAGCGCCTGCAGGACAGTCAGGGCCTGGAGAACGGCTCCCTCACCTGAGGACCTGGCGAGTGCTGGAGTTCAGACGGGCTGCAGACCACAGGCCCCAACCTCTCTCCCTGTGAGACTCCTTCGGGATGTTGGGCCTTCATCACAGTGTGGAACCCGCATTCCGAGAGTGAGCATCCCAAAGGGCCAGGAAGAAGCTGCCTGGCTCTTCGTGACCACGGTCCAAACATAATACAGAATCGCTTCCATGATATTCATCCCATGAATGGAGACGTGTATAGTCTACAAAATCAAAGGGGGGATGACCCTCCACAGCGTGAAGGGATGGTGGCCAAGGCACAGTGTGGAAGAGCCCGTGGGGGGGACATATTGTTGTAGGTGTCTTTGGAAAATATAGTCTGCCTCAACTCAGGAGAGATGAAATTATTTCCCCGCTTCCATGGATAAGAAAACAGAGGCGCTTAGAAAGGCTATGTAAATTTTCCATAGTCACAAGCCTGTGGCTGGTGGAATAGAATATGAATCTTGGCAAACTGGCTCTGGAGGACATAGTCTTTGCAATTAATTATAACAGCAAAATTTTATGGAACTATTACTTTATGCCAGCTATTCTTCTAAGCACTTTAAGAGCATCAACTTATTTAACAAACTTCTGTGGTGGACACTCCTGTTACCTCTATTTTATACTATTCTTGTTCTCAGGTATCTATGTGAATTGGTCACAGTGTTTCTTTCCTTTCTTTCTTTCTTTCTTTCTTTCTTTCTTTCTTTCTTTCTTTCTTTCTTTCTTTCTTTCTTTCTTTCTTTCTTTCTTTCTTTCTTTCTTTCTCTTTCCTTCCTTCCTTCCTTCTTTTCTTTCTTTCTTTCTTTCTTTCTTTCTTTCTTTCTTTCTTTCTTTCTTTCTTTCTTTCTTTCTTTCTTTCTTTCTTTCTTTCTTTCTTTCTTTCTTTCTTCTTTCCTTCTTTCTTTCTTTCTTTTTTAGTTTTTTGAGACAGTGGCTCACTCTGTAGTTCAGGTTGCCCCTGAGCTCACTATGTAGCCTAGGCTAACCTTCAACTCATGGGAATCTCCCAGCCTCAGCCTCCCCAATGCTAGGATCACAACTGTGAGCCACCACGCCCAGCTCTTCCTTCCTTTTTTGTTTTGTCCAGACAGGGATATAAATCTCTGGATTTACAAGCGTTATTCGAGTATTACCTCTGCATTCACTTGCTGCAGGGTGTTGGGAAGCTGTTGAGAATGAGCCTAACCATTCCCACCTGTAACAGGTAGGCACTTCAGTGAGTTGTTGTAAGGTTTTAAAAACTGTGCCTGCAAATAGCCAGCCCTGTGGAAGCTCATCACATAAGAGCTGGCTTTGCCCCTTCCTTTGTCCCACCCTCCCTGCCTGGTATTCCTTGAGGCGTCTTTGGTGCTGGGAACTTTCCTTTTTGTCTTCTTTCACAAGAATTAGAAACAATCAGAGGTTGTTTCTTATCCTGAGTTCAACCATGGGAACCAGGGGAGGATTGCATTATCTAAATAGATTGCAGTGAGTTATATTGAAGAAAGAAGAGAGGGATGGAGGAAGAGGGGAGAAAGATGGACAGAGACAATGACAACCGAGTATTGCTTTGAGTCTTGGGCCTTCTGATTAGAAATGCAGTGGGTTTGATGACCTGCTTCTAGAAGTCTGAGTAAAGGAACAAGACAGTCCTTCCTGAGGGTACTCAGTGATCTCCAGTGTCTGCCCTTGGTGCAGAAATACCGGCCCATCCTTGCCGCTCTTCTGTGGTGTCTGCGAATGGCTATTGGGCCCCAGGAACCGAGTGTTTCAGAGCTCAGAGGGGCTTTCAAGATGCCTGGAGTCCTTCAGTAGGCATCCAGGTCGTGTGAGGCGCTTGGTGCTCCAAGTTTGCAAAGTAGAGACAGAGCTAGAACTGGGATCTTCCAGTTCCCTCCACTCCGATTCTTTGTGCTTTGCTATGATGCTTTCAGTGCAGCCTCATGAGGGATTCACCACTAGACCCACATAGCTAAGCAGCTCTCCAATTCCCAGTTGATGAAACTGTGCAACAGTAGATGTTTGTTATCTGAACCACTAAGATTTATGAATAATTTGTTATGCAATAATAGATAGCTAAAGAACAGAAATTCTGAGCGGCCACCACTCTTTACAGAACCCAGCCTCCTACTATGTCGCTGTGCACCGTTTCTCAGCCTTTAGTTTCCATTTTCTCTTTAAGGATCCTTCTGAAGAGATTGTTGAGCATTCAAAATTCCTATTATTTATCATAAGGGGAAATTTTTGCTTTTTCAAATTTTACTTTCAAAATTTTTCCTTAACAAAACATTAAATCTTTCTCAGGTTAGCCAGGTCCATTTGTGATCTTTGAGGGGTTTCCCTGAATGAAAGACTTTTGATTTTTTATGACTAATTTTGCTGCTCTTCTAGGCCACCTGGCCCAAGTAGCAAATAAATCACACAGTAACAGCTACTCCCCATGGCGTAATCCCAGGCTCAAGGAGGAGCAGAGTGCTTTGCTTGGTGATTTAGAATTTCAAAGTAATGGAGCTGAGTTTTGTCTGGCTCCAGAGGCTGTGTCTGCGTTCAGATCTTTCTCAGACATTTCCATTGAGGTTTTCTTGGGTATGGGGCCTGGCCAGCATAACCTGCCTCAAGGAAGGAACTTCTTTAAAATTTCATGGTTTTCCTTACAAATTAATGTGAATTTTTAATTCTGCTCATAAATATATTCATGTTAGTTTTAACATAATATTATTAGTCAGGCTGGTCTCAGTTGTACTGCAATGACAAATCAACTCCCGAATCTCAGAGGCTTCTTTGATTGAGGAATGTGCCTGGCTGCCTTTAAGGTATACCACATGTTATATAGTAAAAAATCGTATAGTTCCAAATTCCAAATCCCAATACTGGATTTTTAAATGTAGAGTTCACAGGATGATTTCTGATTCAGGTCACATTTCAGTGTGGGCTCTGTGGCTCCTCTAATTGGTGACTTGGAGATCCTTCCCTTTGTGACACTGACACATGGCCTCTAGATTAGTATGGAAAGAGGAGCGAGAAAGTAAGTAGCATTATACTAAGCCTTGTGGTCAGGCTTGGAAGAGGTTTTATAATCCACCCAATGAAGTGGAACCCAATCACTGGCCTTGGTAGAACTAGAGGGGAGGCACAGACTGACCAGCAAGAAAACAATAAAACAGGATTTGATAGATACATAGTATTGCCTTTTTCACAGATATTTAAAATAATAATCCAAACAACAACATGAACACTTTTCTGCTCCCACGGTTCCTTGGGTGAAATAGTATTGCCTTGAGTCTGTTGCTTGGAACATTGTTGTGATAACAAAAACTAATAATGCATTTTGGGTTCCATCTCCAGGAAATTTATCTTTTATTTGTATCACAACATCTTACATAAATTGGTTGTTTTAGTGTATTGCAAGCAGTGTCAAGGTAATCATCACACAGAGAAGTTCTGAATTTTGCCAGGCAGGTGGCATGACACTATATTTTAGGCTAATGTTAGTAAATTAAGTGATGAAAAGTCAGGTCGGTTTTGTCATATGGCCTGGTTTACTATTCTGGGAAATGCTCAGAGAAATGTGTAAGCAATGAAGGAGGACTGGGAGTATTTTCTGTATCATGAATACTTTGAAGTGTATATATACTATATATATATATACATATACTATATATACTATAAGTGTATATATAGTTATATATGGTATATACTATATATAGTATATATATACACACTAGCACATATAGTGTATATATACTATGTACTAGTGTATATATATATACACTATATATAGTATATAATATACTATATTATATATACTATGCATACTATAATATACTATATACTGAGCCAGAGGGTTAGCTCAGTGGTTCCGGCGCCTGCCTCGCAAGCACAAGGACCTGAGTTCGATCCCCAGTAACCACATATAATGCTGGGCATGGAGACATGCCCACCAACAATCAACACCGCATACCACAGTGCCGGGCGTGGTGGCTCACACCTGTCATCCCAGCACTCGGGAGGCAAAGACAGAGACAGGAGGATTGCTGAGTTCGTGGTGGCTTGCCTGGGCACCATAGTGAGCTCAGGGCCAGCCTGAACTACAATGCGAGACCCTGTCTCAAAAAAAAAAATACTATATACTATATTATATATAGTATACATAATACTATATATAATATATATACTATATACAATACTACACATGTATATTACTATATATACTATATAATACTACATATATAATACTATATATACTACATATAATATATATAATACTACATATATAATACTATATATACTACATATAATATATATAATACTACATATATATAATACTATATATACTACATATAATATATATAATACTACATATACTTGGGATCTGGAATATTTCCAAAGACTACTGCATTGAAGGGTTGGTTACCAGCAGGGTATGGCTGGGAGGCAAGGAAACCTTTAGAGGCGAGACTTCTGGGAGGTCTTCAGGTCACCGGGTTGTGCCCTGACAGGGACAGTGGGAGCTCAGACCTTTCTTCTTCCTCTCCTGCCTTCCGGGGACATGCACTGTTCCGTTCTGTGGCACACCCCCACCTGGAGGCGCTGCCATCCACTCCTCAACCAGAGGTCTAAAAGCAACAGGTCTGCTTAACCGTGGACAGAAACTTGCATAGCAGTGAGACAGTAAACCTCGTGTCATCGTTATTGAATATTTCAGGTGCTGTGGTGATGGAAAGTTAACACAGCATGGAAATAAACTAACCATCTCAAATAAGCTCTTATGGCAGACTATGCATTCTTTACAAAGACCACACCACTCGTTGTGGTCCCGTGTGCTTTCCCAGAACCTTCTTACATGCCCATCATCAAGCAGGCAGTGTGTGTCTCTTTCCCTGAACCTACTAGCAACTCCAGCCCAATTTTATGGGTCGAGATTGTTTCGACCTGGTTTTAAAGCCAACCTATGGTAATTTTCAGTTTATTAAGTGGGATCCCAATTGTGATGCAGTTGTTTACAAGAAGGAAACAATTATCTGCATCTTAAAGAATATATTTGTATTTTTATTGTAAATAAAATATGGTAAAACCATTTTAAGTACATAATCCCATGGCATTAAATACATTCACAAGATCATGCAAACAGTATTGTGTCCCTTTCCAGAACTTTTTCATAGTCCTCAAAGAAGTGTTATCTGTGAAACATCAACCTCCCATTTTTCCCCATCTCCAGGCCCTGGCAACAACTTTGCTACTTTCTATCTATAAATTTGCCTATTTTAGGCACTGTATATAAGTAGAACCAAACAATATTTTGGATAAACAAAAATATAGTGAGTGCTTACATTTTATTAAAAAAGCATTGGTGATGGTAAAAGATACATTGCTGAAAATGATGGGCTGTGTGTATTAGAAGGGAGCTGAAGTATTTGAGTATCTTGATGGGATTTATGGCAAGGTGTTCCTTATTGCAATACATTTTAAACACTTGAACACTCACCATATTTTCTAATATTTATGGTTTATTAGAACACAGTCATGATCATTCACTGGTGAATGGTCTGTCTGCTTTTGTACCGCATGGCAGCGATGATAAGCTGCAATAGGCATTGTATGTCTAGGGAGCTCAAAAATATTTACTATCTAGAACCTTCAGAAAAAGTTTGCAGACCCTAGAATGAGAGTGGAAGTGGCTGACCTCTATGATTATTTCATTAGCTTGGGAGAGAAGCCTCATTTCCAGCCCACAGGGATGGATTTTTGCAGTAGAAATGTAACTAAGACCTTTGACTCTACTTGGTTAAATTTGTACTCTTTTTAACTTCCTTTGTCTCTGTAGTTAAAACATTGCAAACCCTTTTATAATTAGTTACTAATAATACATTGTATATTTCAAAATAGCTGGATAAAATATTTTAAGTATTTTCACCACAGTGCAGTGATAAATATTTGAGGTGGGGCCAGGGATGTAGCTCAGTGGTTCAGGCGCCTGCAGGTGCAGGGTCCCTGGTTCGATCCCTGGTGACCACATACAACAATGCCAGGGTTGGTGACTCATGCCCACCAGCAATCAGTGCCACATTCCACAGTGCCCAGTGTGGTGGCTTACACCTGTGGTCCCAACACTCAGGAGACAGAAGCAGGACAACTGCTGAGTTTGAGGCTTGCCTGGGCTACATGGTGAGCTCAGGGCCAGCCTGAATTACAAAGCGAGACCCTGTCTCAAAAAAATAAAAAAATAAATATTTGAGGTGATGGATATGCTAATTACCCTGAATTTTTTCACTACACAATATGTACATATACTGAAACATCACATCATATTCCATGAATACATACAATTATTGTCAATTAAGATGAAAATAAAACTTAAAAATACAGTCCATCTCTGAGTCCTGCCCACAAGAGAAATGTCTCTCCTTGCTTGGCTTTTTCCTCTCCAAGGTCTACCTGACCTGTAAAGCTCTCCTTCCACCCCTGCACATACTAATTTAATGCTCTTTATTTCTATCAGACAATCTTTATTCCTTTCTGTAACAGAAGCCCCTCTGATCAATACTGCCCACTCCACACAACTGTTGCCCAATTATGAAACAATATCTGCTAAATCATCCAACTTTGCAAGCTCCCCTTTTCATTAGGCTGAGTAATGAATTAGTTCTCCCTGTTTAGATTTTGACCTTTCTTTGTGTTATCACTTTATCCTTTCTGTGAAAGAATAAGCCTCTGACTTAGAGTTCTGAAACCGTGACAGTGCTTGTTTTCCAAGTTATTTCTCATTTTAGTACGTTTGTTTAAAAATGCAAGTAAGGTGACTCTTTTGGCTTATTTTTTCAAGATGCATCATTTTTACTATCCTGCTAAATATACTTTTTGATGAGATATTGTTCAGTCAACGATGTAGAATTTTCTAGGACATCATTTATGTACAGAGTCCACCAAAAATATATACACATTTCAAAAAAAAGAGAAACATGTAAAAATATTTTAATACGAATTTGTTGAGACATCATGTGAGTCATACAAGTTACCTTTGGGCTCTACAATTACAAGAGGTCCCCAGAGTTGTGGCCATCTGGGCTGGGGAATTAGCTCACTGGTTCTGGAGCCTGCCTTGCAAGCACAAGGTCCCAAATAAATGGTGGCCATGAGCCTCCAGACTTTTATTTGTACTGTGAACTGCTGCCTGGTTACCTTGGTCACTGAGATTGCTGCACGTGCATTTTCAATTTTTTCTCTAAGTTTCAGTAATGTAGTGGGCATTCTGTGATATACAACATTCTCTAGGGTCCCCCATGTGTGGATAACATCATCAGCTGAAAAAAATTGCACCGTTTTTCTTTTCCTGAATGTCTATACTTTTTTTGGCAGGTTCTTTAAATGCACAATAGCTCTCTGAAATTTGTCCATTTTTGACTTCTGCTTGTTTGTGTAAAAGTTCATACGTGTAAAAATATCAAACACTTTGCTTCTTCCTGGCAGAGCCAACCTAAATTCCAGGTAGTAGATAATTTCACTCACTTATCAAATTAATTTTATTAATTTGATATTAATACTGTAAATACATGGAACAAAATCTCAATGAGTTGTCCACGTTAGGGGTCGGCAACTATTTCTAAAGAGTTGGCTAGTAAATACCTTTCTAAAACATTTTTAAAAATTTATTGGGTTTATTGGTACATTTTAGATAGAACTTATGATCACATTCCTCATTGAGACTTTGTACCTGTACATGACATAACTTGATTCTTATTTTTTTACCATTCTTGTGTCCTCCCTTCATCTCCTTCCCACATACACATAAACTTCGTTCCTGTTTTTTTCTTGTCCTTCTTTCCTTTTCCCTGGTCCCTTTTCCTAGATCTCCTTTCCTCTTGAACATTTTCTTCCTATTTCATAATATCTATTATATGTTTTGGTCCTCATTTACAATTTCAGTTTCTCACACTGGGGAAACAATTTGGTATTTACATGTATGTCCTGTGTATTTCACTTATGAGTGTGGACTCAAGGTGTATCCAGCTATAAATGTCTTAAGTTTATCTTTCTTTATGGCTGAATAGTACTCCATTTTATTAAAAAAAAGCTTCATATCTTCTTTATGCAGTCACTAGTTGATGGACTTTTGGGCTGTTTCCAGGATTTAGTGATTACAAACTGTGCTTCTATAAATATGGATGTGGATATGTTACTGTGGTATGGTTCTTTTAGTTCTTTCAGAAACATACCCAGCAGGGAAATAGGAGGTCAAATGGGACCTCTAATCCTCATTTTTGAAGAGTGTCCACACTGGTTTTCATAGTGGTTGTGCCAGTCTACATTCCCACCAACAGTGGAGTAGGATTCCTTTCTCCCCTCAGCCCTGCCAGCATTTATTATTGGTCAATTTATTGATAGGTATCATTCTTTCTGGAGTGAGATTGAATCTCAGTGTTGTTTTCCTCTGTATCTCTTGAATGTGATGTTGAACATTCTTACATATTTTAGTTGCTGCTTCTGTTTCTTCAACTGAGAAATGTCTGCTTATTTCAGCATTTTTTGAATTGGGTCTTTAAATTGGGGAAGGTCTTATTTTTTAAAGTTCTTTATGAACCCTAGAGAGTAGTCTTAAAAGACTTTTTCAATGAAACTTTATTTGAAAAAACAGATAGTAGGCTATAGATAGCCAACACAGTTATAAAAAATCCTTTACAGTCATGTTTTCTCCATTCTTTAAAATGCTTTTTATGTTAGAGTGGTAGTGTTTATAATATCTTTTTGAACAGGTGATGTCTTCAGCAGGTCATAGACATTCAACAACATGCATGTCACGATACTTAGACATATATTCTGTATCTACAGTAGCAACCCCTCTGTGGAAACCAAAGCACCTAATAGCAGCCCACTCTTTGTACATTTGTTTTGCTTTTCCTCCATCCAATAGCTCCACAAGGGCCATGCGTTGTGGGAAGCCTAAGAGACAGTGACATTGGATTCTTCTGTTCTCTTGTAACCTTTCAAATTCTCAGTGATTTTAAGTTTACAATCCAAAGTTTCCAGTTACTCATCATCAATTTTTCCTGGTTCAAACCATACCTAAGGAAGATGAAGGAAGAGCAAACAAAATCACAACATGCAGAAATTGGTATACTTCTGTGCTCTGAGGGAAGAGAGGAGGGATTGTTGTCAGGAAGTAGAATCAAGTGTCTATGGAGGAAAAGCGAGATGGGACATCATCGTGGTAAGAACTGGAGTTGACTTGCAAAGTCAATGGAGATAATACTTCTTTCTAAAGTGACACATTCCTTACGCCCCAGTTCTACCTAGATGGTCCTCCAAGGTGTGCGCTGTGTACCTGAAAAACTGCTGAGCTGGCATCCGCAGTCCTCCTAAACCACATACTGCCATGTTTTTCCATGTCTCACCACTCATGAGTGGTTCTAGGTCTCTGAAGTTTTCATTGAAAATCATGGTATTGCGTGGAAATTGGAAGATTCTACTAATTATGCTTGTACCCGTATACAAACTACTCAAGGGTTTAGTATAAGGTAAAAATATCTTAGACTTGGTTTAAGAGAGTTGAAGGTTCAAATCTAGCTTTGTACTTAATGCAACCCACATCACTTTGAGCAGTTATATAGATCCAAGGTTTTTCTAAGCATTCCTATGTCAGGGCAACTGCCTATTCATTCACTGATTCATTTACATAATAGTTACTGAATACCTACTGTGTGCAGACACTGTGATGCTATCCTGAGACCTCATGGCAAATGGTAGATACGGACCTGCTGTCTAGGAGATTAGGTGCTGAATACAAGATAGCTGCTCGTATTCTAGAATCATGATGCTCACAGGTCTTAGAAATCCCACGTTACAGGGAACCAGTTACTTTGTCAGACAGTTGCCCTTGTTCCATGGAGTCTACCAGTTTACTTTTTGCCCCGGGGATCAAAATTTGGTGGTCATTTTGATGGAAGTGACAGACTCAGTCACAGGCTCTGACTGAGGGTGTATACTTCCTGCAGCCACAGTCCTTAATGGTTTATTGACTGGGAGAAGCATCTTATAAAAAGCCATCGGCTATATTTGCCCTTTCTTGCTATAGTCGGTGCATAATTACATTGACCAACACAACCATCAGTTCCATGAGATGTAAGGCAGAGCAGCTCATACCCTGCTGGGTGCTAGTGACCTTAGACTAGACCCAAATTAAAGAGAGAAAAGCTTGTGTATATAGGGGCGGGGGTTTGTAGGGTGGGTAGGGAAAGGGGAAAAATGAGAAGGTATGTCATATACTGGTACAGTTTCTCAATGTGGAGTGTAATTGTGATGTGTACATTTAATGTACCAATAAATTAAATTAAATTAAAAAAAAAGAGAGAGGAAAGCACATTTCCACTACCCCAGTGCCTTGTCCCTGAGAGAACCACCACCTGGGCCACAGACCCATACCTCTTCATTTAAATGTCACCACTTTAAGAGCCACACAAGCACAGTTTCCGTACTGTGTACTGTTTCCGTGGACCAAAGGCCATTGTAATTGAGAGGGAGAATGAAATACTTTGAGAGTTACTGCTTTAGTTTTCTTGGTGAGGACCATGTGAGCCACCCAAGAGAGGTCCACTAAATCCTTCTTTATTTAAGGATTATTTATGGAGCACTTACTCCATGCTCCCGCTCTGGGCACGGTGACAAATAGGACAGACAGTTTACAGCGTTCAGCCTCCAAGACAGTCTCGAGGGACTCCCTGGTCCTTCCACCCAATGAATGCCCCCGGAGGTCGTGCCAGGCTGGCATGTGTAACTCATGGAACTTGACAGATGTGAGGATCTGTCATGTCCATGCTTAGATTATAACGAGACACTGCTGCTTCTACCATGGTCTTGCTCTTTTTTTTTTTTTTTTTGAGACAGGGTCTCACTTTGTAGTTCAGGCTGGCTCTGAGCTCACTATGTAGCCTAGGCAAGCTTCGAACTCAGCAATCCTCCTGTCTCTGCCTCCTGAGTGCTGGGATTACAGGCGTGAGCCACCACGCCCAGCTACCATGGTCTTGCTCTTTGTTGGAGCCGAGGGAAACCAGTTGCTCTGTTGTCAGCGTCTCAGGAAGAGGACTGTGTGCCTGTCAGCCAGTAGCCAGGTGTGTGGGGTTTCAGAGGATGCTGTGTTCAGGTTCTGTTATCATGACTGCCACAGACAGGAGCCACACAACAAGGAGCGCTTACCGTGAGCACTGTAGTTGTTGTACATCTGCCTGTGCAAATTTAGGCTTGGGGTGTCGGGCAAGTGAAGTTTGCATTGATCCTAAAGGCTATGGAGGAGTTAGTGCAGAACAGGTAGGGTAGGGGCAGACAGGGTGTGAAGCTGCCCCAGGTGGGCAGTGTGGCGCCCTGAGGGGCTGAAGAAAGGGCAAGAGGCTATCGCATAAGATATGACAAGGTATCTCACCAGAGGAAGCCAAACAGGCAAGCAGGGCCAGACTCTGTGAGCCACTGAGGTCCCACTGAAGTCAGCTTGGTGGTCCTGGTCTCTGTGTCGTAGCCACTAATTGCAGGTAGTATTGCACATTTGAGATGTGATTAGCAAAATGAGTAACTGAGTCCTAAATTTTATGTAATGCTAGTGGATTTTGATTTAAATCATCATCTGAGGCTGGTGGATCCTCTGCGGAGCAGTGATCTGGTTTCCTGGGAGTCTGTGAGAAGAGCTCAGGAGAGAGAGAGAGAGAGAGAGAGAGAGAGAGAGAGAGAGAGAGAGAGAGAGGGAGAGAGAGAGAGGGAGAGAGGGGGGGGGGACAACTGGTCTAGCAAGAATCCTGGGTTTAAGGGTCAGGGATTTAACTCAGTGGTGCAGCACATGCCTTTCAAGTACAAGATCCTGAGTTTGATCCCTGGTACTAAAAAAAACAAAACACCAAAATTTAAAAAAGGAAAAATAATATTTTGAAAAAGAATCTCAGGTTCAGTGGCTTCCTGTGTCCTCCTATACCCCCAGGATCATATGAGGATAGGAGCTGGTGAAACACAGTTGCTAGTGTGGTTCTGTTCCCACCAGGGATAGCCGGATGCAGGAACCAGGAAGCCATGACAACCATTCTGCGTGGCTGCAGAGGGGGATGGGTTCACCCCACAGAGGAGGGTCTGTTCCCAGCCCTTGGTGCTCATGAAATCTTTACTGCACAACTGCATTTGTGAGTCCCTGGAGTACTTAAGTATTGTACAGTTGTATGTGGAGGCTGCTTACTATCTATGCTCTAATTTTTTAAAGTCTCAAAACGAAATGTAAAATACTCTCTACCTTACCGGAGCTTCATGAATCTCAAATGTGATAATCCATGTAAACTACTTAGGACAACGTGTGGCACATAGTAGAGTTAACATCTCTCTGCTGTTGTTTTCTTTATCATAGTCACCAGTATTGTGTAGGAGTTGGGAATCTCCTGCTCCATGCGCTGACCTCCTGTCACCGCACCTGACCTCTAGGAGTAGGCAGAAACCACCTCCTGAGCCATTGCAAAAGAGAATGCCGGGGTTGGAACCAACCGAACGTTGGAGAGGAGAAAAAGTGACCCAGAAAAAGTGAAAAAACCTGGTGGGAGGCAGACGCCAGCACATTCTGGCCCATTTTCATCCAGTGCCAATGGCTGTCCTGAAGTGGACAGGTGGAGGTCGCAGGGAGCTGGGGGCTTTGAGGACTGTGAGGTGTCTCACTGAGGCGTAGAAGAACTGCGAACGCCCTGGAGTCTGTGCCCTCATGCCTCATGGCTCTCTTGGAAGCACTTCTGTTTAAAAAGTCGTCTGACTTGAGGGTCGGGTCTCTTCCTGTGGCCTCGGGAGGTAGCACAGGTGGAGCGAAATCCTGGGTGGCAGTGTCAGATCTTTGTATTAACAATATATGTTTGTTGACTATCATATTAATATACAGCCTTATTTTCTTGCCTTTCAAGTCACAGAATGATTTATACAGATGAATGAAATGGTAATCAGTGAGCCTGGCAGTGCCACACCACGGTGCTGGTCTTATTTCTCTGTTTTCTCGTCTTTTGAGGCACTTGTGGTCCTCAGAGGTGAACTTAAACCTTGTGCCTTACTTCTCTCACCTCTGTTTATGTCAGCTCTCCTGGCCACCGGGCTGTTCCCTGGACAAAGGGACACATCCTGCTTGAGGGCCTTGGCCCTGCCTATCAGGGTCACCTGCATCCTTTGCATCCTTCTGCACAGCTGTGGGACTGACCAACTCCCTTGCAGGCTCTACGTCTTTGTTCACATGTTATTCTCCATGAGCTCTTCTGTTCCACTTGCACTCGTGACCCTTGCTCTGTTACTCCTGAGATATGATCATTTTTCTTCCCCACAACAGTTTTGGCTCTTTCCTTCTTTCCTTTCCTTTCCTTTCTTTTCTTTTCTTTTTTCCCCTTCCTTCCTTCCTTCCTTCCTTCCTTCCTTCCTTCCTTCCTTCCTTCCTTCCTTCCTTCCTTCCTTCCTTCCTTCCTTCCTTCCTTCCT